>JASDQU010102657.1:384464-402017 GCA_032191745.1 Picea mariana
CCCACCAAACTGGTAAAAGGCCAGGGCCTTGCCAAGCTTTTAGCGGAGGAAAATCATAAGCTGCTGGATATTAATTTCATAGCAGAAATTTCAGAAAATTCACAGACAGAGTTGGCAGCAGAAGGGCAGCATGACAGTCAGCAAGTGGCAAAGCACTTGGCTTCCTGTGAATGGTATTCGGGCATCATACATTTTTTGCAAAAGCTTGAAGTTCCTCCTAAACTCAGTTTGACTCAAGCTCGAGCTCTCAAGCTCAGAGCTATCAAATTATGCATTTATAATAATCTGTTATATTGGAGGGACCCTACTGGTTTGCTTCTTAGGTGTTTGGATAAAGAAGAGTCTGTCGAAGTAACACATCAGTTTCATTCAGCCGTTTGTGGCAGCCATCATTACTGGAAGACTACTACCCATAAGATATTGAGGGCTGGATATTATTGGCCTTTTCTCTTCTCAGATGTGTGTGCATTCGTCAAATCTTGCGACAAATGCCAAAGATTTACAGGTAAGCAGCAATTGAAGTCTTTACCCCTAAGGCCTATTGTGGTAAATGGCCCTTTCCAGCAGTGGGGTTTAGATTTTATCGGTGAGATAAATCCTTCATCCAGTGGTCAACACAAGTGGATTTTGGTAGCCACAGATTATTTCACAAAGTGGATAGAGGCAATTCCCACCCGAAATGCTACACACCAGGTAGCCATGAAGTTTCTCTTTGAAAATATTTTGAGCAGATTTGGCTGTCCCAAGAGGCTGGTGGCAGATAATGCAGCAACGTTTAAAGCAGAAGCATTGGTAAACATGTGTGAATTAATGGGAATCCAGCTTGTGCACTCGACTCCCTACTATCCTCAAGGTAATGGCCTCGCTGAATCGTCAAATAAAAGCTTGATCAAAATCATAAGAAAACTGTTAGAGGAAAATAAGAAGAATTGGGATTCCAAACTGAAATTTGCTCTGTGGGCAGATAGAGTAACCACTAAAAAATCCATTGGAACTTCCCCATTCAAGTTGGTTTATGGGACTGATGCAATTTTTCCTGTCCAGTTAGTTTTGCCTGTAGCTAAGTTCTTTCAGGAAGAGCAGACCAAGCAAAATGACATGGTAAGAAGGATGCTGGATTTGGTGGAATTGCAACAAGCTCGCGAACAGTTAGTGGATAGATCAGAAGCTCATCAGATGCAGATCAAAAAGACGTTTGACAGAAAGGCGAAGGTGGACAGCTTTCAGATCGGTGACTGGGTTCTAAAGTGGGATGCTCTTCGACAGGAGAAAGGAAAGCATGGCAAGTTCGATTCCTTGTGGACAGGCCCTTTTATGATTACTCAGGTTCAAAACAATAACACTTTCATTATGCAGAATCTGGAGGGTGAAGAAGTGTTCAGTGGCCCAGTAAACGGGCGATTTTTAAAACTTTATTTCGTCTAAGGCTGTGAAGCCTAGACATTGTAGTGTTAGTCTTAGTTTTATTTTTCAATAACTCCATGCCCAATGGAAACACTAGCAGACAGTTTAGTTTTTAGGTTCTGGTTCAAGAAAGGCATTGATTCTTTGGTTCTTGAAACCTCACAGGGAGGTGTTCATCCCCATTAGGAGCCAGTGTTAACTCCTCAAATAAACTGTTGGATTTATTTGCTTTTTTAGGTGATAGGTTGTAACTTCAAGTCATTTTTTGAGTTTCTATAGTTGCAAAACTTAGGTTTCGGTTTTCATCTTAGAAAATAATATGATCCATGAAGTCTTCTTTTTCAAAATTTGCATAATTCACTTTCAACAGCTAACGTATGTCCACAAATTGAGTGTGCGCTGTGGAAAGTGTTGACTTTCAGCAGCTAAGGAGCGCTTTTCATTAGCCGGTGCGCTGTTGAAAGTGGTGAATTTAAAAAGGTCCGAAAATCAAGTTCACGGGTCGCGCGCTGTTGAAAGTACATACTTTCCGCAGCTAAGGAGTGTTTTTTACAAAAGTGGTGCGCTGTTGAAAGTGCATACTTTCTGCAGCTAACAGGGGTTTTCCACGGGGTCATGCACTAGCGTAAGTGGCAAGTATGAACAAGCTGACAGAGGTGTTTTCCACAGGCCGTTGTTGAAGAAAGCGGGAATCACGTGTGTGATATCCACGTCTGAAGGTAATGATGATATGATCATCCCACGTCAGGAAAATCCAAAATATGCGCTGATGAGAGTGGGTAATGATAGAAACTCAATTATGCATGTCAGAATATGACTATAATTCGAATCCGGCCCAGAACTCACGCTCAACACTCATGGCATCCGGGATGGCAAGTTCGAGTTCGGTGATGCAGGTACAGAGGAGGTACCACCGGCCTGACAACATCAAATCAAACAGTGATTTCCATATCACAAATCGTCTCTTTAAGTCTTTTGAAGTTTCATTTGTTTCAAAATAGAGCTGAAGCCCGAACTACTTTCAACAACGCAGAACCTCGGCTCGACTGGCAGTTACAGGGGTTACAAATTGTCAAGTTTTTCGAGCTACAGAATGGTGAGAAAACACAGTGGTGCTCTACTCAAGAGAGAGCTGGATAACTTGTCCTTTCTACAATCACATCCTGAAGTCCAGAAGCATTTTTCGAATGCAGGGTGTATGGAATTCGTTGAAAGATTACAAGTTGGTTGCCACCAGGATACAACAAAAGCCTTTGCCAAGACTTTTGATGGCAATAAAGCTCGCGTCGGGTCTATGGAAATTAGAGTGGATGAGGCTGTCATTGCCGCGGCTACAAGTTTACCAAGAACCAGTCAGAGCTGGTTTAAAACAACTGCTCCCAAAAATTTGGATTTCAGAGTTTATTTGAAAGAGGGGTACAGGCAGAAAGCATGGAAAAAAGGTATGTTAGTTTCATATCTAGATGAAGAATGGCAGGAATTGTTCAAAGGTATCCAATTGTACATTACCTCGGAGGTAAGATATGATAAACTGATGATGTACCACTTTAAACTCCTGGATCACTTCACAGGCAAGACCCCTATTAATTTTCCTTATTTCCTATATCAAAGTTTGACTAAGGTGTGCAAGAGGATTAGAGCTCAACCCTTGAGCATGAAAACTACTCTGTATCACCTCGGCCTCATAAAATTGATTATCCTGGAGGAATTGAAACAACAGGGAAGGAGCTGGGAGCACTTTTTATTCTGGGAAGGTTTTGAAACCCTGAACCAGACTACAAATGAACAGATGAAGGGTTCAAAGAAACAATCATCTTCTCAAAGCAGTTCAAGAAAAAGAAGGACCTTGCCAGGACCTCCAGAGGACAAACTATCTGGAATGAAGCCTCACGGGTTGAAGAGAAAGTTAAACTTTGAGCCGACCATAGAACAGACCATAGAACAGAATACAGGGCATCCTACAGAGCAAAGTATAGGGAAGAGAACCAATATACTAAATTTTCCCTATTCAGATTCAGAATCAGAGCAGCAAGATCAATGCCCTGTCATCAAGAGTTTTGAGCAGTCAACTGAGTGTGCACAGAACTATGAAAACTTCAATCAGACAGAACAGGGAGAATCATCAAAAAACCCCAGATCAAAGAAGTCTCAGAAGATCAAGCATATCAAGGAGGTAATTTCCCAGCAAGAGGTCTTGGAGCGGGTGATTAAARAAAGGTATAAGAAGTTATCTGATAACTTCGCCAAGACCAATGYTGCKTTTGAAAGATTGGCTAAGGAAAGTGTTAGAGAGAAGAAGAGGAAGAAAAAACTCACCAAAGACTACAACAGCTTGTGGTGGCTTGCCAAACGCCTCAAAAGGCAGATAAGGAGGTTGAAACAAAAACTAAGCCAAAAACCCCATCCAGATCTGAAGGTACTCGCTCAAGTCGCTGTTAATATGCAAGGTGAGAAATCGGATACCCACTGATTTTTGTTTGAAATCAAATTTTGGAGGTGAAAACTCATTTTGAGCGCAATCAGGACTTTCCCCAGCGCAAAGCTATTATTCTATAACCCGTTAGCTGTGGAAAGTGACAGCTTTCAACAGCTAAGCAGTGAAAAAATTAAACGGTTGCACTGTTGAAAGCTGGGAAAGTAATTTTCGAAGCCAAAGACACGACAGTTCATTCCAAACAGGTTTTGAAGGGATTCCAGTGTATCAGTGGGCTATCAAATTGCATGTAAAGGGTTCAGCACCAAAGGTTCGAGTGAATTTTGGTAACAAATGCAAAACCATTTCCTCAAAAATCGACCATGAACGTTGGGAGATCCAACTGTCAAAGATAGGTGTCCTGTCATTCTTCACCATATTACAGAGATCAGGAGCTGAAGGATGTAGCTGGCGATTTTGGAGATTGAAGACAGTTCGACTTTCTAGTTTAGTTGTTAAAGACTTTACTTTCAAGTGGTTTAGATAGAATTGAGTTGTCTTTATTAAATACAGATCCCTGTTTTTAGGATCTGTAAGAACTGTTTGTAAGACTATAAATATCTATTTTTGAGATGAACCAGGGGTTTGATTTTGGGTTCTACCAGGCTGCTACTGTAATCAAAAGACCTATTCTTATTATATGAAAAATTACAAGCTTCCTTCAGTTGTGCTGTCAGATTTTTCTCTTCTGTTCTCTGATATCTTATGAGTGAAAGTTCTTTATTGATGCTCATTCAATCTGCATGCGACTGTCATCTCACTGGTTGATTGATTTAGTTGATAATCATAAGTTATTTCTTTGGTTATTAAACCCTATTGTGCTTGTTTATATGAGTATAATCTGGTTCAATAGCTGTTTTCTCCTTCATATAATCAAACCTTGTCTGACTGCATTACTAGAAGGCCTTGTGAGATTTTGTATTTCTAGACAGTCTTAAAAACACAGTCCAGTCCCTAGAAATTCATCTTGATCCAAAAACCACATCATATATTGAGAAAATATTTCCAAAAAGAGTTAGTTACCAGGCATCTCCGACTTACGGCCTAGGAGAGTTTTCTGGAGTGATAACAGGTGGAGCCCTAACTCCAATTTGCCCAAATTGTTAAAAAACACAGATTTTTGGGATTTATCCCAAAATTGTAAAAATTGTTTTCTTAGTTTGGGGATTCAGTTTCATCCATTCCTCCATGGATTGTATGTATAAATAATGGCTCATAGGTCTGAGTAGGGAGGAATTATTATGATTTAATATTGGCTCTTGAAGAAAGAGGAATTGTTATGTTGTAGGGTTGATTCTTGAAGACTATGGATTGTACCTCTCTCCCCTACTGTAGAATCGACTTAGCTCAGAGCTAGAGGCTTTGTGCATATGTTAAGACTTGCAGAGCTAAGTGTAAGTGATTGTAAGAAGCTTGTGTGCAGACTGTGTAAGAAGGATTTGTGTTGTGACCTAAATCGGGGAAGGAGGATCTGGCGAGGTGCGCACAGATATCATGTCCTATGCGGAGTGGGGTTTTTGGGCTCTGTGCATGTAAGAAGATTGACAGAAGATAATAAAGAAGAGAAGAGTTGGTAGACGTAGCCCCACGCCGGGGTGAACCACGTATATCCTTTGTTATGGTTGCTTTGTGAATTATGGTTGTTATATTGTTTATATGATTTAAACTTAGTGCAGTAATGAATGTTTAGATGAACCTGGTATGATAGATTAAGTGATTAGTGACGTGAATGAATGATAGATATTATCTCTTTCCATATGCTAAGTGCTTAGATGTGTTAGATCTGGTCAAATACTGCATTGTTATGTAATTAGGGTTTGGATCTACGATGTGAATAAGGGTTAAATATTGATGAATGCTAACTATTAAGTTCTTCTTTAGAGTGGTGTAATCACAGATCTGTGTCCCAGCTTGATTGAGACTTCATCTGCTTTGCACGTGTTGCTGAAAGGGTCAGTAGCTAGGGTTTTTTTGGTGCGTTGTTGAAGCGTTGAACCCGAGGTCTGCCCCTGTGCCAACAAGCCATATACACATTCATATTCCACGGGTTATCATCTGCACTTATCCCCGGAGGATCATTTTTTCACGCCACATTCAGGTACACATTCTTACTTTCAGTTTTATCAAATAGTTGTTATATGTTCTTTATCATCAGATATTGCTCACGTTGGGTATTTGGTTTTTGTGCAGGTACTTGTTAAGAAATATTACAACCCCTTCAGGTATATGTTCGACATTGGCATTCAATTACTCCCTTTGTAAACAATTGCATATCCAAATCACACCCTTTGACATTTTCCTTTAGGGTCCCTACATCTGGCTCTGCAGTACCTTTACCTCTGCAACATTTTGGTACTATCAACCGATAGCACTCTCACCCACATGAGTTTTCCGATTTATAGTTCCCCTTGGAAACTTGACACTCATGTTGTTTTTCACCACCTAGGATTGGGAGTCCCGATAGTTTTTGCACTTCTAAGAATGAACCCCATACTTGTTCTTATCATATTTCTAACCTTCTTAATGGATTCCTGGGTCATATCATCCTACACTTGGTTCTGTTGATTGCACCCCCACAGTTCCATTCACCCTGCATCTCATCCACCATCAGTTTTCCCATCTGCAATTTGTCCTCCATCCATTTACCCAATACAGAAACCCACCCATGGGCCCCCCACCCTCCACTAGTTATCTTTCACAAAAGATTTCCCTAAACATCCCAAGCCATCTTCCACCAGGGCACTCATTTTTATATCGATATACTCAACCCAAATTATTCTTTATTTCATTTGATAAATGTATAAAGCCCTTGTTTCCATCATATACATATATTTTTTAGTCATCATCCCCCATGGCCTTCTTTTACCTGGAAAAGAAACCCAGGTCGTCCTTGGTTGGGGAATCCACCCTTTTTTTCATATCGCCATTGTTGGTAGCCCCCGAGTATCCCAACTGCATGTAAACACGATCTTTGAGTTTTCCCACTTTTTTCAACCGCTAGGATAGTTTAACCCCATGTCTAGTTGTCCCCTTGACACTAGATCTAGTTTTACGATTGTTGTCAATCAACCTTCAACACCCCAACCAAGGGAAGTCTTGAGTCCCATAGTGTCTTGATTTCTTCCATGTTAACCATCAGTACCTAATATCACCTATTACTTAGTGGATTTCGAGAATCCCTTTTGCTTCTTGGCGTCATGTCTCCCTTCCTATTGACATCAACATAGTTTCCAGAGGGGCGACAGTATATTGACTCCCATTACCTTTTCAATGAGGAGTCTCGGATGGAATAGAGAGAGTCATCATAGTTTTTGATTCCGTTGACCTCCATAACATTCATCTTCAACAAACTCTCATGTTAAGGTGGGTATTACTATGCGACAATTGCAATTTTTTTTACCAGTCGAAGAACTCTAAATTTGATAAGCCAACAATGCCTACATGTCATAGACACTTCTTACTGTTTTCCACTACCTGATTCAAAGCCAGTTCACCATTTAGAACCATTATTTGTCATTATCAATAACCCCCTAGGGTGCTACAACTATCTACATCCTCATACACCTTCATTTATAGTCCCACATTTTAGTTTCATGACACAATCATGGGGCATGCCTACCTCGTTTGTATATAGATTTTATTTTTCCTCAAGAAAGGTTTGGTTCCCACAACTTTCCCTCTCCCTCTAGCATATCACTCTTTCAATTCCTCTCTTCACTCTTCCTTACAATGGAACTCTCAGCAAAAGAAACATTGATGTATTTTGGCTATACATATGCTCCTAACCTCACACATCAGGGGGCATCTTTTATAGCCGAAAAATCGTCCGCAGCATTACAAACAACAGTTGAAGAAAGACATCAATTCTATCAACAATAAATACACCTAAAACATCAAAATCCATCAAAAAGGGATAAAAATATATACTTGGTTCATAAATGAAAGTGCAGAAATTCACCAAAGGAAGTGTGCACACTGTGCGTAGAATGTGTGGGCTAACACAACCTTAAGCGTGCATTGTGTGCAGAATGCACAAGATGTGTGACTGCCTACGAGAAAACCCGTGCACTTCTCATGAACAACACATTTATGAATATTTTTGGCCTCTCAACCACTTCCAGTCCCACTTCCAACATGCTTTGACACTCATATCTGAGAGAAATCTAGCTTGGAGGTTGGTCAAGGGCTAGGAAGGACCCTAAAAGGCCCCGTGTTCACATCATGAACCARTTATATCTTGACATGAATGGAAACTATAAATATATTCCATGGGTGTGATTAGAAAAGAAGAACTGCAAGGTATTTTTATGCTGCAAGAATTCTTCTTGGAGAATCATCTTTTCTCTTTGAATCATTCAAGCACTATAGMAAAGGCCATTCCACTCACCTCTTGAGAGGATTGACATTGAATTTCCTCACCATTTTTGCTTGCCACTATATGAAGAGAAGAGCTCTCTATTAGGGAACTCAAGAGCCCTCCCAAGGAGCAATATGGGATTCATAAGTCCCTTCCTTTCTCTAAGGTGCTAGCCTATCAATACATTGATCCATTGGTAGATATATGATTGTCATTTTTGTTTTCATGGTTCTAGTTCTTGCAAGCTTCTCTAACATTTATTTCCTTCTTATTTTTTTTCCTTGTTTCATGTGTATTTGGTTATCTAATCAACTCACAAACCTCTATCTTGTGACAAAACAAACACAAAAATAGGTATAACCATAAGCACATAGATATCGTAATACACAATTTCTATTAATGAGAGAAATGTACAAAACTGTAGAAATACAGAGTGAAAGATTCTCTAGAATGGTGGCAGCTTATCTCTGAGAAGAGATGTGACGCCTACTCACATTCATAAGAAGATAATTTTACAATGAGGCTCCAAAGGCATTTTTATCATAAATAAAATCCAAAACCCTAACCCTGGAAGATGAAAAGACAACATTTTTGTGGACCTCGTTTTGGGTAGTTTGGTGCATTTCTGAGTGTTGCAACTGTGTGAAATTTTGGGTTTTGAATGGAAAATGGATGGTTCTTCCTGCAATTTTTTGAGTTTGTAGAAGTTATCAGTATTCCTGGTGATATCTCTCCGTGACCACCGGCTTAGTTGGATTTATTTTTGTTGTTGGGTTGCTTGGTCGGCTGTCCCCACGTCTGCGCATCAATTGTCCAGTCTTTGTTTCTTATGGTTTTAACGGCTGAAAGCATTCTTCATCACTGTGTTTTTTTCATTTGAGAAATGGTCGATTTTCTCACCAAAATCCATGAAATGGCTCTTCTGCTCTTGCTCGGCCTCATCATCACCTCAGTGTTGGGGTTTCTTTAAGAACCAAAAGGGGTACACCTTGTGTGCATTAAGCTTCGTTGTCAATCGGGTTGGAGCCTCGCTCCTCTGTGATAATCCTCCTGTCTCAGATTTGACATATATACAAGAGTACTTTGTGGTTCCATCTGTGCATGCACTGATGGTATCAAGGTTGTCACCATTAAAATAAGTTTTCTCTAGCTGTCCTGTGTTAGTCACAGTGCAAACTGTTAAATCTACAAGTCCGAGTGGGATATGGAGCACCAGCCTAGCCGGTAGGGTTTACCATTTGTGTGTTGGATGGTCATATATCGCCAACCATTTTGAGTACAGATCCGTCTAGTTGTTTATGTAGCAGTCTTGATAATTTTGCCTTCGATTACTGTTTTGTGATAATAAGGATAAACCTTTGTTGCCAATTGCACTTTCACAGAACACGGTCAATCTCCTCATATTAATACTCAGTATTTTTATTAGAATAGCCTCTACCCCGATTCGATTGGATGCGTGGTTATGAATAGATACTACAACTTGTTTGGTTGATTGATTTCCTACCACAGTGGTGGATTGTTGGTTGTTATATAGTCATTAGTATTTTTTCTTATGATGTTTTGGAAATGGCTGACATTGGTTACAAGGGCTTGGTTTTATTCACACATGTCGCGTTATGTGAATGATGTTTTGCAAAGTAAATTATTGGGCAAGGTAACTGTGGTCTTCTTTGGGTACAAACTATTATTGGACTAGATATATCTACTGCATCTTTTTGTCTGTTGGTTGAATAAGCCCGAGTATGCTCAGCCTGGTCAACCGTGAGTGACTAAATCAATAGCTCAGCACAATATACTGAGTTATATCGTGATCGTATATTTGTTGTGTGATTATTGGAAATGTTACACTGTGGGATTTTGTCATTTGTGCATTGTGTGTAGTATGGATGGCTTGTTTTCATACTTGGTGATACCCACTGATTTTTAAGCATGTTATTTATTGCAATTGACCACTTTTGATGAAAATTGTGTTGGGTAGGTAGCTCAACTTTTAAGTCACCTTGGATTGTTTGTTTACAAGGGTAGAACTACATTTCCTGGGAAAACTACTCCTGCATAGCTGTGTCTAATTGATGGTTGTTGGTTGTATAATGAGTTATCATTTTCGGGAATGTAAATTTGATCTTTTACTACATATATATGTGAGAACGAATATCATTGCAAAATTTGATGGGCTCTATTTCAGAAATAGTGACTTCATTGAAAACATAACTGTGGAGTATAGTCATGGATTGAAGAAATGCCTGGACAGTGGTTGATTTTGATAGTAACATATTGGAAATGTGGACTATTCGTAAATTGTTATAAAATGCAGATTGTGGGAACAGTGCCTCTTACAAATCATATGGAAAACTTATTGTTTTTCAATAGCACCATGTTAAAGTTTTGATTAATGAACAGTAAACTAGTTATATGTACAGGAATTGTTATTTAGTCAAATGATTGTTGATTGGATGGTACATCTAGTCTTACTGCAAAATATTTTATGGATCGCTTGATTAATTTCATGAAAAATAATAATTTTATTCCCCTTCCATGATATCACTTTCCACTAATTACAAACCCTTCACATATCCCACATGCTTCTTTCACCCCATGTTCTAAAATTGATTATAGCCAAGGGAATTTTTGTGTTGAGATAGATTAAAGTGGCAGTGTTTTGGGTGGATTGCAATGATGTTTTATTGGCTTGTTATACAGTTGATTTTTGTTGTCATTGAGCAGTGACCATTTTTTCTCCCCTTTCATTATATCACTTTTTTCGCTAATTACAAACCCCTCATGTATCCCTGAACCCTTTTTCACCCCCCCTGCTCGTTGATTAACATTAAAACAATTTGTATGGATTGGATTACATGAGCCTAATACATTCTGAACCAAATCTATTTCATTTTTTTAAGAGTTGTCATGCATGGTTATTTAAAAGACTATTTGCTAATCGATTACACATGCAAGATGAGTTTTTTTAGTCAGGGAAGCCATGGTCAAGGAAACAGAGGTAGAGGTAACTGGAACCAAGGCCCAAGAAGGCTCAAGTTCTCCATACATTTTGATGCTAATTCAGAAGAGCTTGGCCAATTTTTTCATGCCGGATTCTTGAACTGGATTGGACAGGGGATAGTCCAACCTAGGCCTGAAAGGCCTCCTTTCCAAGCCCCACAAGCCCCTGGTATCCCTGTACCTCCTCACGTCTCCTTACAACCTAAGGTCCATGGACGGTAGGATATTTTCCACCCAACAGTCTCCTAACATCGTGGCTGTCCCAACTTGACCTTTCCTTCTCCTCCACCTTTGAACCCCATTGTCCGAGATGCCCCTAACCACTCGCCTATGCAATCCTCCCATGCTAGCAAGAGACTAAATACTGAATCCCACCATGCATTTGATAAAGGAAAAGCCATTGATGCCCCTTCTTCACCCTCCATTGATTCTGACAAATCTATGTCTTCACAGATGCATTTGAGGGATGATTGTTCCCACGTGATCAGTGAGATAAAACCTAAAGGCTCTGCCCAACCTAAGGCAAATTTGGGAAAATCAAGAGGTGACAGCAGCAACCAAAGAAGGGTTGCATCATAGACTAGGAAATATGGCTTTTTAATTTTATGTTATCTATTGTTTTATGACAGTTGACTTCATGGATTTTGGACAACATGTTTTATTTTGGATATATGAGTATTATGTTGAAATATTTTCAAATTTCATGAGCTAGAATTGCCAAAAGTAAATATGTTGAGGGGAGACACAAGGAGGTGTTTTTTCTTAACTAATGGTTATGTTATAATTGTTACGATTGTTATGAACTAAAAGGAGTCACAAGGGGTCCCACCTACTAGTTATTATTTATTTATGACCCTATTACGATTACCCCCCCCTGCCCAACAACTAAAGTTAGTTGAGTCTTTAGTTATCTTAACTAATGAGTTGGTTCAACTACTTCAACCAATTCTAATTTGTTAAAAGCAAAATAAAGGGGAGGAACAAGAGGAGGATAGAAGCATACGCATGCTAAGGTTTTGCTCTTTGATTTTATGTTGAGATAGTCCAGTTTTCATTCATTCACATATTCATCATAGCCTAATTCTCTTTTCTGATAGCAGGGTCTTATTGTAGACAACAATATTCAGGGTTGAATAAATTCATTCAGACACTTGTTTTTCAGAGGTGTTGATCTATCTTTGATAGTATGTGTAGACTTGTCTGTTTGTGAATTAATTTTCATGACTGATATAGGCTATTGTGCAGAGTCGAGTGGGCAACAATCTGTGGCAAGTTGATCCAGATTTTAGAGTCTAGTTTTGGTTTTCTGTCAGAGGTCCTTTTGTATGTTCCATCGGGGATGTCTAAGTTTGACTTTGGTCCAAGATTTTTGTATGAGATTTTGAAAATAAAATGACTCTTTGGTGAATTGGAATGAAATAAAGGATTTATTTATGTCTCAATTGTCTTGATTGTCATCTTGGTGTCTTTACTTCTGTTCTTACATTTATTTCAGCAACTGTTATGTTCAGAAAAGTACATAAAAAGTGAATTTCCAGCAAGCTTTTTGTTGATAAAAGACTAGCCTAAGCACTCGTAATTAATACTTATGAGTTAGGATATTATTTTGTTGGCTATAAACATAGGGTGATATTCCCGTCTACTTTTCTTTAGCCAAGTAAAGTCTGAAAATGCTTGAGTAAGATCAATTCGTATCTTTTCCTCAACAAGGTTCATCTTTAACGAATTTCATTTTTTGTTTGATGGTTTATGAGGGTTTAAAGGAGGTCTTAATCTCTTTCTTTCTCAGTACACTGGCAATCTTATCAGTTATTCCTTGGATATAGAGAATGCAGGTTGTAGTACCAGGGGGTTTGTTGCTAGGTGGTTTAGGTCCATTAATTTATCTATCTAGGGATTTGTTTATCATTTTCTTGATGTCTTTGTCCTTGTAGTCTATGTTCTTGAAAATAGTGGAGAGGTGATCTTTTTCTTGAATTAGGTTGTCGTCATTGGAAATTCTTAAGGAACTCATGGTTAGAGTGTTGAGGATGCCTAACTTCTAGGCTGGGTGGTGATGAGAGATAGCATGAAGGTAGTTTTCCGTGTGGGTATTTTTTCTATAGACCTTATGTCCAAGACTATCATCTTCTTTCTTTTTGATTAGTACGTCTAGGAAGGGAATGGTACCATTTTTTTTGAGTTCCATTGTGAATTTGATGTCTTTAGAAATATCGTTGAGATGTTGGAATAATTTCTCTAGTTCATCTTTACCATGGGGCCAAAGTACATTGGTATCATCAACAAATCTCTTCCATCTTAATGGTTTAAGAGGAAAGGAATCTAAGGATTTTTTCTCCAAGTTTTCCATAAAATTATTGGCGACAATGGGAAAAATTGGGAAACCCATGGCTACATCACTTGTTTGTTCATAGAATTTGCCTTGATAGCTGAAAATGTGGACCAGAGACAAACATATGCTAGCTTTTTGGTTTCCTCATCTCTATGTGTTATACTTCTTTAAACGAGAACTATTAATTACTTTTTTAAATGGGTGCCCCAACAAAGGTTGAAGTTGAACTGCGCCTATTGGTCGAATATCTTCTATAACATAAGGACCAAGCCATGTTGTCTCTAACTTCCTGGGTTTTCCTTTGATTCAATTGTCGTATAGTAGGACTAGGTATCCATTTTTCATCTCATTCATTTTTAGATGATGATCATGCCATGCTCTCTATTGTTTGTTTTGAACTTCTTGGCGGCGCATTACTATTAATATTCTTTCTTTTATCTTATTCAATTGGTAAAGACGATCATGCCTACTTATGTCTTGGTCGAATTTAGACAAGTTGGCCCAAAAGTGAAGTGGTATCATAGCTTCTTATCCATAGACAAGTTTAAACGGAGTATTTTCAGTCGATTGCTTATAAGTAGATCTGTATGCCCATAAAACTGTAGGAATTTTGTCGTCCCAGTCATTTCTGTCGATGCCAGAAATTTTATTGAGTCATTTATGTATTGTCTTACTAAATTATTCAAAAACATCGTTTGCTTGGGGGTGGTATGTCTTTTTTCTTTTATGATCAATGAGAAATTTCTTTAGTAGGACTTGGATCATCTCATTTAGAAAGTGTGTCCCTTGGTCACTAATTAGTGTTAGTGGACATCTAAATCTTTTGATTATGTTCTCATAAATAAATTTTGCTGTGATCTATTTAGTGCATTTTTATACTAGCTCTACTTCCACCCACTTAGTCACATATTTGATTGCAATAATAATATATTTCACACATGCTCTTCTTTCCCTTTGAGGAAATGGACAAACAAATTTAATGGACCAGATTTCAAATGGTCGATTAGGGTTGATCAATTGTAATGGAATTTCATTCTTCCATAGAGGTAGACCCATTCTTTGACAAATATCACATTTCTTGACCTGTTCCCAACAATATTTATGCAGATTTTGCCACCACAGACCTACCTGAAGTATATTTCACACTGTCATGTCGACCTGAAAGTGGCCCCCAACTGGTCTTGCATGTGCCTCGTTGATAATGTACTCTCTTTCATGTTCTATAGAAAATATCCTTAAGACATCATCATGTCCCATTTTGTATAAATATTTGTTTATGATTGTGAATGGTGCTACTTTTAGAGCTAACAGTTTTTTTTTATTTGTTGAGATATCTTTGGGTGCCTTCCCTTCCTCCAAGAAATTTTCTATTTTATCCAAATCTTTTGGTGTTTCTTTGACACAAAATAAATGTGCATCTGGAAGGTCGTCCACTATGTTGGTTGGGTCCTCCGCTGTCTCGAGTCAGGATAGATATTCGGGCTTGACATTCTTTTTCCCGGGTCGGACAATTATGTCTAACTCAAATTCTTGGAATAGTAATAACCAATGACAAATTTTTCCTTGATGAATTGGTTTATTGGCTAAATATTTTAATGCCTGATGATCTGTAAATAATGTGAATGGGTTTTCCAGTAAGCAGTGTTATAATTTTTGCAAAGCGAATAACATCGACAAGGCTTCCCTTTCTGTGGTTGAGTATATCATTTCTACTTTATTCAACTTTCGATTGGCATACGCATTTGGGTGGTCATTGTGTCATCATGTGGTTGTGCTAGAACCGACCCGACATCGACATTTAAAGCATCAACATGGACATGAAACCTTCTTGAATAGTCGAGGAATTTTAGTATGGGGGCTTTGATCAATTTCGTCTTTAAAATTTCAAATGACTCCTAACAGTATTGACTCCATTTAAACTCAATTTATTTCCAAAGTAGCTCATCTATTGGGAAAGTGATATATGAATAGTGGCATATAAATTTTCGGTAATACCCAGTATATCCGAGGAATATTTTAATCTATTTCTGATTTACAGGTGGCTTCAAGTCGAGGATAATTTTTATTTTTTCCATGTCAACTTTTACAACATCCTTACATACCACATGGTCTAAGAGAATGCCAATTGTTGTGGAAAATATGCACTTCTTAATATTGAGAGATAATTTCATCTGTCTACATCTCTCCAGCATTAATCTGAGCCATTGTATGTGGTTTTTGAATAGGTTGTATATATTCCAATCGTCAAAGTAGACAACCATTGTCTTGTAGATGTATTCTTGAAATTATTTTACTACCATTCTTGAAAATAATGTTGGGGCATTCTTTAGCCCAAATGGCATTACCCTATAGGAGAAAGAGCCAAATTCAAAAACAAATGTTATCTTTGGTTGATCTTCTTTAGCTATAGGGGCTTGATTGTATCTCGAAAATTCATCTGTGAATGAGTAGAATTCATGACCTGCAACTTCATTAATTATTTCATAGATGAATGGAGTGGGAAACAAATCCAATAAATTTAGTTTGTTGAGACCTCTGAAGTTGACACAAATTATTAACTTCTTATGGTCATGCTTCTTTGGTTGAACCACCATAGGAATTTCCCATTCTTATTTGTCGATTGGATATATGATTCTTGATAATACCATTCCTTTGATTTCCTTCTGAATGATGGTCTTGTATTTGTGAGATAATTTGTAAGGTTACTTTTTTATTGGCTTTGCTCCTGGAATGAGTTCAATTTTCATTTCTCCCATTCATTCTACAATTCCTTTTAGATCTTTATAGTCTCATGCAATACATCTTGATATTCTTTGAGTAATTCGAATATGTCGACTGTCTCCTTCTCCATCCAATAGTCACCTACTCGTGCCATTTTTGGTTGATCATCATTTGATATATTGAACTCTTTTGTCTTTAATTTATCATTCATCCACTCTGGTGCTTTTTCTTCTTCGATATGTCAATCCCCTTCTTCAATTTTGGTGAGTCGCGTCGAAAAGTCAACTTGTTTAATTTCATCCTTTTCTTCCTTAGATATTTCTAATATTTATTTTACATAGTTTGCATCGTTGGGTGGTCATTTTTCCATAGAAAACTATGGCCAGAATAGGTTGTATTTTCCATATCGATTCTTCATGTTGTCAAAACAAGGTGGAAAGACGATGTTCATCCTTCACCGACCTTCATATTCCCTTTCTCTTTTTGTATAGCTAGTGTCAATTTTTCTAGGAATCTTTTAATTTGTTGTGTTGTTTCTCTTAGATGTTCCTCCTTCGGAATAAAGTTGAAGTATTTGATAAAATTTTCTTTAATGTCAGACCAATTGAGTGTATGGCCACATGCTTTTTCGATTTTGTACCATTCATTTGGTATTTCATCTAGTGTGTTTGGAAACATGTGTGGTCATACCATTTCATATTTATATCCTATTCCATGCCATTCATTCTCACAATGGTGGATATGTTCGACTGGATCGTACCCCACCTTGAAGATAGGGATGTTGACTGCTTTGGATAGTTTGTTTTCTCCAAAGTGTTCTACAAAGTAAGTTGATACAATTGTCCATGTTTATCGTCTTGGGGAATGTGTTTCCCACCATCTTGCAGCTTGGCATGTGAAGGTTTCCACCAACATTTGAGTTCTACCTTGTTCTCCAATAGATTTAGAAACTTCCTCGACATGCGTCGACAGAGCGTTTTGTTCATTGTAGAGTAGTGAATTTTTCATCGTGTTGTCGGTCGAAATAAGTGTAGGCATATATCAAAGTCTCTTTTCATACACTGTAGGTACTTCTTGAATTGAATAGCATGTTATGGAATGTTTAATTGGGACGAATTCAATGGTCCAACAATCTTTTGAGTGTGCCTCATAATTTTCGATCTGCCAGTTGTATAAAGATAAGTCATAATTGTGTCTAAACGATGGGGGAGATTCTGCTGAGATTTCTCCTTGCACATTTAGTTAGACATAATCTCTTTGTTCATT
>JASDQU010102657.1:424408-435799 GCA_032191745.1 Picea mariana
GGAAACTATACTCACCAATTAAATCAAATGAAGTTGGTCCATGACCCTAATCTCTCAGCCCACCACATATAATTTTTTTCTTTCTAAAAACGCACTAAAGTTTCCTCCACGGGAGGTGCCGAAAGAAATATTTTAGTCTAGGTAGGATCTCGGGGGTAGGCATCCAAATAACCCCCTATTATCAAGTTCTCACATTTTCAAACAATAGAAGTTGAGAAATAGGGAACTTTCAAATACTCCAAGTCAAGTGTTCCTACACCATAAATCAGGGAGATACCCATGAAGGTTCGAAGGCTGAGGTCTGGTTGTTCTATGCATCTCTCCTTGTGTCACCCAACTCTTGTGAGGGAATCCATCCTGTGACCCATTTCTGAGGCCTAAAATCTAAATGTCATAGTTTTACCGAGGTACTTAGTGGTCAAACTTAGGATATCCACCTAGGTGGTGGTTGTGGGATGCAATCGCACCTTGATCCATTTTTTTGTGGATATTGGGAAATATCACCAGCTCTTTCAAGATATGCACCCTCTACCCCTCATTATAAATGATTAATTCAACCTTCATTAGGTCCTCTTCTAGTGGCTTCATGCCCCACTATTGAGTGTTATTGGAAGGCCCGGTGCTCAATTGAGAGGAAGGATTATAGGTATTTTAGAACACGAGAATTTGTTTTTATTGTTCCCCCACGCGGACAAAATCCACCTATCCACATGCTTGTTCATTTTTATAGTTGATTTATGTATAATGTTCATTTGATTATACTATCTTGGGAAGGTAAAAAATATACAAAGCTCTGGTTCATTTATTTCTCTCTTGTCACCATTTTCACACATTCACTTTTTATAGTCAGAAACCATAGGGGAACCACAAAATCCCCGTCATTATAGAAACTTACAGAACATCCCTCCTATTCTTGGAGGAGTCCCTAGTATTTCCAACTCACCAACTCAATCATCTCACACCCAGTGAGTGATACTATTTTGGGATCAAATTTACTTGGCTCCACTTTTCTTGGGTCAAATTCCTAAGGCCATCCATCTATTAGTTCTCCTTCACAAGGAGGTGGGGGTCAAACTTCTTCTCAAGGGAGAAGTACCACCCCGCTAAATTTCTTTCAAAGGATAGGTCCACTACCTACTCACACGATGGTTAGAAAAAATCCCTCAACATTCCTGATTTGACCAAAATCACGAATGATCCCATTTTACATGACCCCACATGGCCCAATATGCCTACCAAACTACCTTCAGATATTACAAAGTTTGAAGGAAAATCAGGGGAAGATCTTGCTAACCATGTTATGAACTTCCACTTATGGTTCTCTTAAAACATCATCATGGATGATTTCATTCACTTGAGGTTATTTCAAAGAAATTTCATGGGTTCATCAACCAAATGGTATGTGGACAACAAATCAGGGTCACATGTAACCTTTGAATCATTGACCAAGGCCTTTTTTTCCTTTTTCCAACTACCAGTTCATCATGATATTGGCTTAGAACTTCTCTTTGAATTAAAACAAACCACTATTATCCATATAGCTGACCACATCCATGAATGGTATTGACGATGTAGTTTGTGTAAAGCGGAAACCACCAAAGAACATCATATTGATTGATTTCTCAAATCACTTGTCTTTGTTATTTCCAAGGATGTAGCATCCAATTTTTCTCAATTAGAAAAGGAGGACATCAACAAGGCCCAACATTTTTATCTCATCTATGCACAGTCATATTACTTATACACCATACTTTCTGATGCACCTAAACCCATACCATTTGGACAGGAAAAACCTGGGATGTCCCATGCTATAGATGGGTTGATTGGATTTATGACCCATATCAACCCTTACGACCACCCATCACCCACCTATGGTGCACATAAATATCTACAGCCATATGGAGGGATGTATTATTACCCTACTCCCACTCACCAATAGTCATACCCTGTTGCTACCCCTCCACTAATGGGTGGACCCTCACTGGTACCCATGATGAAACAGATCCCTCAACCAAATATGAGTTCACCCTCAACCCCCACATATAACCTCAACAGTAGTGGAAGCGCTTCAACTTCCTACACGCCATATGTATCGTCTCCACAAAACAATCCATATTTTCTATTTCTTGGTTCTCCACAGTCAGTTTCTCCTCCACCAGGACAACCACATGCCGATTTTAAATTTTTTCAACCCTCATCCATTTAATAGCTTTAGACTTTTTAACAATTGAATACGGAAAATCTAGCCCATCTGCCAAATAATGCCAAGAATAAAGGGAAAAATTGAAACAATAACAACTTGGGACTAGGAGGAAATAACCCCCAACAAAACCGTCCCGCTAGGGGAAACAAGAATCAAGGCAACCAAAACCCCTAAAGGGGAAACAATAACAATCAACCACAACAAGGGAAGAACAATAACCTAAGAACTAACATCCCTTTTTCTCTATGTGGTGAGTATGGAAATTATCCTCACCATTTCCCCCAAATTGCCAATTTCAAACGGATGAAAGAATCCATAAACACCCAATGCCCTCCAGCGCCTCTTGCCCCTCAGTAGGCCCCAGAAAATTATTTTCAACCACCACCTCTGGCCATTCTACAAACCCCTATTCCACACCAAGGTGTAATGAACACCCAACAAGAGATAATCCTAGCCCCACCACAAATGGGGTAGTATTAAAACCTGGGTCACAGTCAACCTTGAAATCCAGTCATTCACAATATGATCCTTACCATCGAAGAAGAGATTCTTATACAAAAATGCGGTCGAAAATACGATGTGCCCCTTAAATCTACCACAACCACATCAAAGGAATCTCCAGCTACAGTTGGACAACCATTGATGATTCCACGTCCTAACACTGAAACAAACCCTCATGTACCTAGCATGTAATTATGACAGAATGTACATAAACCTCATGCTAAGGAATCCCATAACTATAGTTTGGTCGATGAATTAGAATAGTCTCCTACAACCATGTCTATAATGGAAGTCCTCCAAACCTATCCGACTCAATGGAAATCCTTTATTTCCTCGTTGGGGGTAGTCGACCCAGTTGATACTCAACTCATCACTTTTGACCTAGATAACAGAGAACCACTCCTCACTGCCCTGGTATATTTTCAGATACCAGTTAAGATCTGTAAAATCATAGTTCATCGGTGTATCATCAATGAAGGTGCATCCACATGGATCATGTCCAAAGTAGTATGGAAGAAACATGTCTCACCTAAGCTAGTACCATTTTCCATCACCCTGAGAGCTTATGACGGTCGACCATCATCCCCTAAAGGGCTCTTCCAAAATTTCTCCATAGAACTTTGGAGAAAAACCATCTTAATTGACATCGAAGTTATCGATGCCCCAATTGATTATAATATCTTGTTTAGACATAGCTACAAGTATGCTATGAAGGTGGTACCTTCTTCTGTGTTTCAAACCACAATGGTAAAATCATCACCATTGACCAACTTACACATTACAAGCCTAATCATTATGCCAACATTGATAATATTCTCCCCCTTTTCCGCACTAGCTTAGATGATTTTTCGGTCATCGACATGGATCCAAGAATTTTCAAAGACCCATCCTTGTTGGGGGTATATCATGGAGCACCACCTCTCCTACACCCTTCATCATAAATGTGTGTAGTATATTATAATGGAACATATATTCAAGACACTGCTCCTCTCAATGAGGCCCCTCCCTACATCACAGTTCCACCAGTTTAAGAACTATTACCTCAGAAGTTCCGTGAGAACNCAGTATGGGAGACAATCCCTCAAGCCATTACCCAAATTCCATTTTTCTACCCCCCACCTGGAGTCCAAGTATTCCAGATAGTTTCTACTCTTACCCTTCCCAACATGGTTCCTACACCATATGTCCCTCCTCAAACAGAGGGATTACAGATGTAGATCTTAGTACATGCTCCTGCCACACCATACTCTCCCCCAACTAGCAGCAACAACACCACCGTTGGGGGAAGAATAAGGAAGAACGAGCCCATAGCTCCACTACCTCCCAATGCTCAAGCCCCTTGTGCACTATGCGAAAGAGAAGGACACCCCACTAATAGATGGTATACTCTTCCTGAGTTACACAATCTTATCTAGCTCCCTAAAGAGACTACATTTCTTGCTACTTCACCAAGTACATCCACTGCTAGTAAAGAGTCATCAACCACATGTAATAAAGGTTTACGAACCAAATTAACTTGCGCCATATGCTCAAAATATGGCCATTACACTCATCATTTCCCAGCTCTACCTTGATTTTGGAAAACATTAGCCATAGTACACTACATGTCTTGACTAGAGCCCTCTCATCCACTCCCTACTGATACTCAATATATTTCATCATCGGTACCCGAGTGCATGAGGTACCATTCATAGTATCATGGTATTTTCGTTATGTCAAGTGAGACATCACACCCCATACATGATATCCTATCCACATCCTCACCCCTTGTGGACAACAACACCTACCAATTGATAGTTCCCCCTATCACCCCCTTGGATCCCCTATATTCTCACACTTTCCATTGTGACAAATATATCCATGAGAAAGTCACTACCCATGATTTCCCATGGAATGCACTCCATCATCATGCACCTTTTCTTTCACAAGAGGCCTTTCACCCTCCTATCCAAGTCTCTATGTGCACAATCGAAACTAAAGATTTTATTCCTTCGGGGCACATAGACTGGTTCAACAACCCTATTCCTTCCCCAGATGCTTTTAAAGAAGGAAACATGGTTAACATCTCCCCCACCATCAAAATTGACATTTCTATTAAACCTAGAATTGTAGAAGAAATCACCATTGGCGTTGCATACTCCCCTGAAGAACTCCTTGCTTATAAAGCCCTCTTTCACAAATACTGAGACATTTTTTCCTATTCAAATACAGAGATGCCTGGCCTCGATTCTTCTATAGTTGAACATCAAATCAACACTTGGCCAAATGTTTCCCCTGTTTGTCAAAATCAACTCCCCCTTCACCCATCCAAAGCCATGGCTATAAAAGCTAAAATTGACAAGTTATGCGTTGTCGGGTTAATTTACCCCATTGCGTACACTTCGTGGGTTTCCAACCCCATCCCCGTTAACAAAAAATAGGGAAATATTTGCGTCTGCATAGAATTTCATGATATCAAATATGCTTGTCCCAAAGACAACTTCCCAACCCATTTCATTGACCAAATCATCGATGATTGTGCCAACCATGAAGCATTGTCCTTTATGGATGGGTTCTCTGGCTTTAATCAAATTCAAATCCATCCAACATATCATTACAAAATTTCTTTTACAACCCCTTGGGGTACCTTCTCTTATCATGTCATGCCTTTTGGACTCAAGAATGTCGGTGCTACGTTTCAATGGGCCATGACCTATGTTTTTCATGATCTTTCTTGCATCATCCTTTCTTACCTAGACGACCTTATTTCTCGATCCAAAAAGTGAACCCAACATTTAGATGACTTACGCATCATTTTCCAACGATGACTCTAGTACAATATCCTCTTGAACCCCATCAAGTGTGTCTTTTACATCACTGTCAAATGCCTCCTTGGGTTCATTGTCTCCCAGCACGACATCACGGTGGACCCCCTCAAGGTCCAAGCTATCACAAAAATTCCACCACCGAGGAATTTACGCCAACTGAAAATACTACAAGGCAAAGCCAACTTTTTACATCACTTTGTCCCAGACTACGCCACTCGCGCACATGGTTTTCTCCACTTACTGCACCATGATATCCCATTTCGATGGGACAAACATGCTCAAAAATATTTTGATGATTTAAAATCCACCCTATCCAATGCCTCTTTGATTAGTCCTCCAGACTATGATCATGAGTACATCCTCTACTTATCATCCTTAGGTGTCTCAGTAGCCGGAGTCCTCTTCCAACTTGGGGATGATGGGTGTGAACAAGTCATTTGCTACAATAGTAAAATCCTTTTAGGACCACCCTTGAAGTATAATCATGAAGAGAAACTCGTGTTAGTAGTTGTCCTCGTAGTCCAAAAATTGTGAAATTACATTCTTCTTCGAACGACCAAGGTCATAGGATATTTCAACCCGATGCAGTACTTGCTTAGTCAATGGTATATTAATGGAAAATTTTCCTGATGGATTGTTATCCTCTAGGAATACGATCTGGATTTCTCTACTCCCAAAAGCAACAAATCTCTTGTCCTAGATGAAATCATTATGTCTTTTCCCTCAGACACTAAAGCTTCCCCTGTCAATGAGGATTTCCCAGATGAACACCTTTTCTTCATCCCCTCCGATAACTCCTTTTATAGTGACCTCCTCATCTACCTTCATGCACATAAGTTTGGGTCTCATCTCTCTCATGATGATCTTTGACGCATTTGCCATCAAGCCCCCTGCTACCTCCTCATCAGAGATATTATCTATCGATGGGGGGTCGATACCATTCTTCGGCGATGTCTTACCATCGAAAAAGATGATAGAGTCTTGAACAACTAACACAATGGCACTTGTGGTGGTCACCTCTTAAGTATGTCCACTGCCCAAAAACTCATTTGAGTAGGGTACTTTTGGCCCACTTTGTTTCATGACTGCATCCACATTGTCAAGCGATGTGACAAATGTCATCTTTATGCAAACAAAGCATGCACTCCACCAACTCTTCTACACCCAGTCATCATACCCACCCCTTTTTGTAAACGAGGCATATAATTCATGACTTTCCATCCTCCATCTAGTAATGGACACAAGTAAATTGTTGTGGAAGTATATTACTTTACCAGGTAGGCCGAAGCCTTGCCCACGTTTAACAACACCACTGACACAATAGTGCCTTTTTTCTTTAACCATGTCATTACCCGGTCTGGAGTCCCACTATAGCTAGTGTGAAATCATGGTAAGGACTTTGAGGATGAGATATTTTTGGAACTCTCCTCAAATCTAGGCTTCTCCCATGAGTTTTCCTCTCCATACTACCTTCATTCCAACGAATAGTTTGAAGTTGTCAACAAAGTCATCAAAACCATGATACAACATATTTTCAACAAACATAAGACCAACTAGCATCATATGCTATTTTCTGCTTTATGGGATTATCACACGACAGTCAAAACTGCCATCGGTTTTACACCGTTCCACCCTATCCATGGGATCAAAGACACCCTCCCTATTGAGTGTGAAATTCCCACATTACGCACTGCCAATGAGATATTACCTAACACTTCTCCAATAGAGAAGCACCTTCTAACCTTAGAGTCACTTGATGAAGGTCATCGATCTTAATTACAACACAATGAGGTAGCTAAAAACCATTCCAAATCCACCTTCGACTGCCATGTCAACCTTTGCTCATTTAATGAAGGTGATCTTGTGTTAGCCTATGATATCACCCACAACACTCTCAGCCATGGGAAATTTGAGTCATTATGTCATGGACCCTTCATCTTCCAACACTGCCTCACTAGAGGTGCCTACATGTTGGCCTCTCTAGAACGCTACCCTCTCAAAGAACCCATCAATGGGTTGTACTTAAAGAAGTTTTATGCCTAAGCGTATCCCCCCTACCTTAGGTTTCTCTTTGTAAAATTTTGTAGAGTTTTTAGTCTTATTTACCACCACCACTCCTCATGTATGTGATATCATCCATGTTATTGACAGATGCATCGTCCATCAGCCTACCACATTAGTTACGCTGATGGTGCTAGCCGCTGGACCCAGAATCTCACTTCAGTCACTTGGGCCCTCTATACTCCCTCACATGTCATGATCCACTCTAGTGGTATATGTTTGGGCTTGGCCATCAACAACCAAGATGAATACGATGTCGTCATTGGTCTCCTCGACAAGGCCAGTCACCACCACATTCATCACCTTAGCATTCTATTAGATTCCCATCTTGTCGTCCTACAACTCAACAATCTATATCATGTTCATGATCCTTTCCTCTTTCTCAAATACATGCAATTTAGACTCCTATCTCATAAATTTTATTACATCACATTTACACATATTCCAAGGCATATCAATCAATTAGCATATCACATGGCTAAACTAGTATTATATTTTCATTTATCACATTAAACAACATTTTATACACAACATCATACATTTGTCACAACACATAGAAAATAAATCATATATAAAAACATAACACAGAAATCCACACTTGATCAAAATATATCTGACTATATGTATCATCAAAGGTCATAAGTGTTTACAAAAAATAAATACATGTACAATCACCCATAGGCCCATGACTCCCCTCACCCATATGAGTACAAAAATGGGTATCAAGTACCTTATACAAAATCGGGCTCCCAAGCCCGTACATACAAAAATTGACACACAAGGTGCCCCCAGAGCTCCCCCCTAGGTCCTCTGTCAGTCGGAGGAACCCCACCAGCTGGGGTCCCTCTAGGTCTAGGAGGCAGTCGAATAGTCACCATTCCCCCAGCCAATGTTTCTGGATAGATCAGAGTCTGTGACTATGCTTTTACTCCCATACACTGCTCCAAGACCTCCTTGTTCTGGATGTAGGCCCACATGCCCTCATGCACACCATATAAAACCTGCTCGAAACATTGGTGCAGATCCTCCATCATCACCCTGACATCTCCCTATGGCTCTCTCACTGGTCCAGTACCAATATCATCACACCATCACCTCTATCCAACCCTCAGCTCTGCAGGTGCTTGTCGAATCAGCTCTCGGCAAGATGGCTCCCTGATGACCTCTACCTCTCGTCCTCGGGGTCCCACATCTATAAAACAACACCAGATATAGTATCAACATCCATATGCATATATAATCAATGTTATCTATCAAAATCATAAAAAATAAAACTACAACACATACCTCGTTGTTCTCAGTCCTCCTGGGTAGGTAGCACCATGTCTGGATCATGGCGAAAATCCATACCTGCATATGAATATCTCAAGATAAAATGTTGCATCTGGTGCCATACATGAGCCACCGTGGTTGTGAAATAATGGCCACCCTCCCTACCTCCATGTCGGGCCAATGTGTTATCCCATCGCATTAGTTGTTACACATTGTTTTTGTCATCCTTATGACCTTTAATGATGTAAACCTATTTGTTTCCTTCAGAGGGTTCAGTGGCCTGAATTCCTGAAGAAAGAAGGGAGAAGAGCATTTCCTAAGAGAAGAAGTTGTATTTTCCTTTGTAAAAACCCTATTAAGGAAGATCACAATAGGCTGCACTATACACAGGGTGTGGCAATGCCTAATCATCGCACTCTACTCTAAATCTAGGATGTGATGTCGCCGCAGGCTGTACTATACCTAGGGTGCGAAGATCTTTGTACATGGGAAAAATGATCAATTTTCTTGATGCTTTTAGAAGGAGAAGATTCTATGGTGAGGTGGCCTCTGAATGGTTTGGATATTACTCACTTTCATGATTTAGTGGGATCATCCTAACCTCCTCACCTTATCCTCTTCAGCTTATAAAAGGAGAGGAGCTATCATACATAAATTTATCTTGATTGCGTTTGAGTAATTTTTGTAGCTTGGAGTTTTTGGGCCTATGTTGGCTTTGAGATTTTCTTTGTCAAGATATATTGTGAGTAGCTATTAGATATACAGTCTCAGAATCCGTGGAGTAGAAGTGTGTGGGAAGTAAGGAAATGTTGGAAGGAACCTGACAACATGAAGGCATCTGGTTGTATCTTTCTTCCACATTCTTTAGCATAGATATACTTTTCTTTCCTATATGAATGTTTTTTGTCCATATTGTATCATTCCTTGATCATGTACATAGTTTCATATCAAATAGGTTCTGTTAGTCTTGTCTTCATTGGCTTGTTTTTATTTGCAGATATTTCTCCATGAGGCTCATGATGGAGCTTGGATTGCATTGTTGAAGTTGGATCTTTGATATTTAAAAGGTATGTTCTAGAACCATTTCTCATTTGATAATTGAAATCTAAGGAAAGAGTAGTGCATTGTCTTGTTTTGTTCTAGTTTTTTGGTGAAACTAGGGAGATAAGTTTGTGTCCGCACTTACCGATTTGTTCAATAACAAAATTGGTGACCAGACTAGGGAACAGATTGTTTTCCTAGTTTGTCTTTCTTTCTTTCTTTGATTACTTGGGTTCTGTTTTTTGAGTCACTGGGAGATCCAACTTGACTCTCTTGCTGTTTAAATTCATTGGAAAACCTTCATGATTCTTTATTTTTTCCATTTTGTTTTTATCGCCACACCCTACTTTGAGGGACAGTGTGACGACTTAGGATCAATGCACCCTACCTTTTTGACACAGTGCGGTGACGTCGCATTGTATTTTCTCTCTAGCTTGTGGTGACCTAGGATCTTCGATCTATGTTAGTCTTATAACCTGCAAAAATTTGGAAATTTCTAGCTTTTAGTGGCTTTCCCTACCCAGATCTGTGATTTAGCTTTGGGGTGAATTTTTTAGATTGATTATGGTCTTTTTACAATCTGTTTGACAACGTAGAATCTGCTTTTAGCCATTCTTTGCTTGTTTTTTTCTTCTTTTTGGCTTGTGTGCTTTTGAAAGATTTTGTCTCTTGCTTTGAGTGTCTTTCAGTTACAAAGCATTGTTTTTCTTTAGAATTGTTTAGTGAAAAAACATTTCTTTTTTCTGAACAATTTGTGTTAAAAGAGAAACTTAGTTTGGGTTTCTTTTGTTTTGAGGAAACTTGCTCTTGCTTTTAGTGTCTCTTTGAAACAAAAAATTTAATTTCTTTCTTTATATAAGTTTGGGGGAATCCTTGCATTTGAAGTAGTGAAATTGCATGGTTTTTGGCATTTTTTGGTCTTGAATCGTGTATTGGTGTATAGTCTCTTTGTTGAATTTCTTGAAGATATTGATATTGACGAGTTTAATAAAATTTTCGGACATTGTGCATCTGGGAATGATAAACGTTTTCTCCTTCTCATACTATAGCTTTCATCGAAGTGAAATATTTTCATTCTCATTTCTTTGCATTGTTTAGAGTCGGTCAAAACATCATTTAGTCTGTGCCATTTTCCTCTTGAGTAACAACAACATTAAAAATAAAGAACTTGTAAAAATTGATTAGAAATTTTTATATTTTCTGGTAGAAAACCTACATTAGATTATTTGTAGGGCTTTGGAATAGGTGTGAAAGATAACTTTCCAAAGATGTAAACAAACAATAGAATCTTGCGCTAGGGAGCGATGAAATCCACTTGCTACATTTTGTCCTGGGAAGCCCTTCTAACAC
The DNA here is from genome assembly GCA_032191745.1 of Picea mariana. NCBI lineage: Eukaryota > Viridiplantae > Streptophyta > Pinopsida > Pinales > Pinaceae > Picea > Picea mariana. Next base: position 435,644 of record JASDQU010102657.1, read on the forward strand.
CAAGGTCAATCATGAGGTCGTATTAAGACTGGAAGAGTTACTCACCCTTCTTTGTTGGTCTTGGTGTAGAGATTGCACATATTATGGGGGTCACTTGAAGGTATACCCACAATTATGAGTGGAAGCCTTTCAAGTTGATTTCGGGCTAGATACCCT
>JASDQU010102658.1:4572-14923 GCA_032191745.1 Picea mariana
CCCTCAATGGACCTCCCTGATGACAGTTCTGGGGGAAAGACCCTCCACATGCCCCCTTTATGGAATGGGGTCCAAACATGACTGAAAAAAACCTATGAATTAGGAAGATAATCGGGCTCCACAACCAACAATATCCCACTTGGAGACTAATCATGTACCTACTGGATTATACTCCACCTTGGACCTGAAAAATTTATCATATTCACCTTCATGCTTGAAGGACAACTGAAACTAAGTGGGAACTCAATTTCTCCCTGGTTACTCCCTTTGTTAACATGTCTATATGATTTTGGCTAGTATGTATCTTTTCCAACTTCAAATGTCCATTTTCCAACACAGATTGTATGAAATGGTACCTGAGCTATATATTACTATTATTTGAATGGAAGGTTGAGTTATTTTCAAGATTAATGGCACTCTCATTGTCACAATACAACCTACTATTCTCTTGCTTCTTTCCCAATTCCTCCATAAACCTCTGCAACCAAATCATTTATTTACTAACCTTTGTATAAGCAACATACTCCGCTTCTGTTGTTGAAAGTGAAAAAACATTTTGTAGTTTTTAAATACAAGTTACTGATGTTCCACCTATAGTAAAATCATACCTTGTGGTGCTCCTCATACTATATTTATCACCTTCCATATATGAATCAACATATCCATGTAGAAAAGTGTCTAAACCTCCAAAAAATAATGCATGAGTAGCAGTTGATGAGAATTCACTTTACTACCTCCCAATGTTCCTTACTTGGATATCTATGGTTTTTTCATCATCCATAATGATGGGGTCCATTTCTTCCTTCTTTTGGATACTCTCCAGAGCCTTCTCCATATCTCAGATATTCCTTAGTGCTTCCCCTAGCTCCCCCATGTGCACAGAGTGATCTAGTTGTCTGATTCCATGGTCATCACACCTTTATCATGTAATAATATATTGATGTACCTCCCTCTGGGTCCCTTCAAGAAATCCTTCTTTTTAGCAAAATATGACTTCATTGTATCTACTACAAATTCAGTAATAAACCCTACAATAATATTGTATAACTAGAAATCTACTACGCGCATGAATTTAGTATTATCCCTTTCTAACTACAAAATATCCTGAGTAGTCCACTCAACTAGTCTAATATGATTCATGGGATGTGTATCCTTCAACCTTAATATCCACTCTTACAAAAAATATGGAAAATAACCAAAAAATGCTTCATGCAAATCAGTAAACACATACCTTTGCAGGTATTGGTGCAGTGTATACCTAGAACATATGATTATCTTTCTGCTCGAACTCCAACTACTTTGTTTCCAACCATATTTCAATTTCTTTCTTCGTAGGATTCCATGGTCTAAACATCCCTTTTTACCACTGCATCTTCTTCACCAAACCCATTCTCGATTGTTCTTCTAAGTTCCATCTGAAAACATAACCATTTGTTGGATGTATGGGTTGAACTAGGTTCTACCTTAGTTCTCCAACAAAACCCTTTTCACCATCAGTCCTTCTGGTAAACCAGAAGGATGCATCACACATTGAGTGCACAATATAGTTTCACTCGAGATGGATTATGGGTGACGGCAAGACACAGATGTCTGTAGTCATGGAAGGGGTTGGGGATGTTCTTTTTACTTCTATTTCTACTTAAATATGCATTCTACTAGAATATTAATCAAATCCATTAATTCATTCATTCATAAGATTCATTCTGCATAAATATTCTAGTGCACACTATAATTAAAAACATTCATTCATCTAACCACTCAACCATAATTGTAGAAATAACATAATCTTTCAGACACCTTGCAACACAGGGTTTTACTATGGTTCAACCCCNATTGAATCCATCTGAGGTCCATAGCTATCAAAAATAGACTTCAACTCAAAAAGGCGCTCCAAGTACTTTATTCATACAAAAATTCACATACAAATCTCTTCGAAGACATACACACAAAAAGATGCCTTAATCTACCTTAAACATTTTCTATTTATACTACAAAAACGAGTTAAAACCCTTACAATACATTCCAACACCCTAACCGTAACATGGCTAGGTTTGTCCACATATGTGTCGGATTTTGCACAAATATTGTCATGTGTTGCTTCCTTTTCCCTTTCTCACACTGGTCTTCCTTCTTTCCTGGCACACATTGTTCTTCCTTTGGTCCATGCTTCCTTTCTTACTGCGCTTACTCCCAAAAATGTATACTCCAACAATGAGAATCTTGGTTAGAGCCTTGTTTTCCATTTGGTTTCCATGCTAAAGTATTTCATAGGCATGGGAGACCTACTTAGTCTCTCCATGACTTTGTGTTGAAGCCTCAGCCTTCCTCTTCATCATTTTCCTGGCCTATACCCATGGGACTCCCTTAGAGCATGGTTTTTCTTCTTTCAAGATCACTTAAGCCATGAAAGTAGAATATGACAAGAGATTGTTTATCCTTTTCCATTTTTCTTTGATTACATATGAAAAGGATCCCCCTTGGAGTCTCAATTAAGTTCTTTTTAGACTCCCTAAAATTGAAAAGATTATTAAGCGATCTGATTGCCCTTCACACTCGTCAGACTGAAATTTGAAGGCACATATATCCGATGATATTTTACCCCTTTTCTGATCTGGATGGCTAATTGACGAAAAAGGTATTCCCTAGGAGCTACGGTTCACTAGGAGGGTATTATCAAGCATAATTTTACCCCTTTTTTGGGCATGAGGGACTAAATTTACGAAAAAGGGCCATTCTCCTTGGTTTTGGTTTATTTCTTTTTTGGGCCTTGGAGATTATTTACAAAAGAGGACACCCCTGGAGTCTTCTTTATTCCCTTTTCATACTCCCTAAACAGGAGAATATATCAAGTGATCTTGTTTCTTTCACACTCATTAATAGGTCCAGAAAGAACATCTATTTGGTCCAAGTTTAACCCTTTTTCTAGCTAATAGATTAATTAGGAAAAAGGAATACCTCGGGGGATACATCCCGTGGGTGAGTTTTCTCAGATATTATTTTATCCCTTTTTCAAGACCGGGGAACTAAACTTAAGAAAGGAATTATAGTTCTCCTTGGTATAAGTTTAAACCTTTTCTGAACCTTGGAGATTCAACTTATGAAAAAGGTGCAACTCAGGAGATTCATATCGTAGAGAGAGTATTCTCAAGTATTGTTTTATCCTTTTTTAGGCTTGGGGATCTAACTGTACAAAAAATAACACTTTGGAGTCTTCTTTTAGTGTTTTTTCAGACTCTCTAAACATGTAAAACCATCGATCTTACCTTCTCTGGGCTTCTAAAACTTTACATTGAAGTAATCTCATTATGTCATTCTATAATAGCATTGCATGTATCATTATTTCTTATTTGGCCTAATGTCAGATCCATCCTGTTGTGGTTGAACCTTTAGATAATTCCTTAGGTGCAAGCCTTGCAACATTTTTTCCTTTTCTATTTGACACCTTGACCCATGGAGTAATTTTCCTAAGTATCCTTATCCTACACATGTCTCCTTGCACTGAGCATTAGTATGCTCCATGCACTTGGAGATATTTTTCTTGCCCGCAACACTCGTTCCTCCTTTGTAAAGTAGCATTATTTTATTATTTTTCAAACTCGTTAAATATGTGAAAAATAAAATAAAAAATAAAATATTCCAAAAAGAGGAGATGTGAAATGTTTTCTTTTACTAGTAGCAATCTAGTCACCCTTGGACAAATCACATCCTTCTATTTTTTCTGCAAGAATTGGGATTTAGTACAACCTTAGGAATATGCTCTCATTACATAGAGTTGTGTCCTCCTCCATTTGTTTACTCTTCCAAACATATGGAGAGTTTTTGGTGCCTCCTATGCCACATACTTATGTCAATAACATGCTTCCCGAGTCTTTTCATATGCCATGCTCTTGTCCAAGGGAAATTCTTACAACCTGAGTCATCCATTCTTGACCTTCATGATTCAACCATCCTAAAATTTTTATCAAGTTCACACTCAAAATCAATGAAGTGTGGATCCTGATGATCGATATCTTTCAGTCTTTCCATGACAGTTTGTTGAAGACCTCAGGGTAGTGAATCTTACACTCTTGTTATACTCCTACCTAAGTTTTGAAGATCTTGAATATATTGTTCTAGTTATGAAGTTATCATCTCAAGCTAAAAGAATTGATGCCTCTTGAATATTCATATAACATCATATTTTTATATCTTCTGATGATGTTGAGATGTAGATCCATTGTGTATCATTCATGGCTACAATTTATATTGGCATATACATTAGTCATGTAGCCATGATTTCTATATATGACATGGATATGCAGTGTACTTGTAAGGAAACCATGCTTAGTTTTTCTTGAGCATGGGTATTCCCACCTCGGTGGTTTTTATTATTATATTGCAGATGATGCGCTCATGGATACTCTTCTGGGCTCACTCGACTCCAGTGCTCTCCCATTTCATTAAATATATTGTAATGTATTTTGGCCATCAGTTGCTCTTCTGACCTCACATATTAGGGGGCATCTTTTATAGATCAAAATGCCACTACGATGCATTTATGATATTGTCCTACTCATTTACACATCTTCCAACAATTTTTGATGAGGTTCCTCCTAAAAACCACTTTTTTGTATGGTTTATGTGCCTTGATACATATGTAAAAAATAACAATTTTTGTGCTTTCTGGTGGATTTATAGGCTATTTTGGGTTGCACAACCTTTTTACCTATTGTATCCCTTCTGAAAACTGAATAACCATCATTTATCCATATAAAAAGGTCCCTAGGGGGGTCATTTTTATATATGAAAGAAGAGGTAAGAGAACTCTACCAAAATTTTCCCCTTTATCATTCCAAGCCTTTACATCCTGCTCTTTGTTTTCATCCTCATCATTCCCAATCCTTCATCCTCCTTATACAATCCATCCATTCCCTTATATTGGCATGTTGGTTGTGAGGATATCACAATGGGATTGGTGCACTTGGAGTATAGTTAGAGGAACCCATAAGAGGTTCATAGAGTGATGCCAACAAGACTAAGGTTGTAACTTACCATATTTTTATCAATAAAAGAGAATCTTCTTGTCCCATATCTATGTGTATTCTTGTTTATGTTTATAAATGGTTTTCATGAATATCTAGAACTTTAGATGATCTTGGTGATTATGCATATGGTGTTCCACATTATTCTTTGAGGTTGTTTCAGGCCAACCATGGGAGGAGGCCTGCAATTCAGAAGCACACAACGAGAGGAAAGGATCTACAATAGATGAAAGGATTCAAGGTGCATATATTGATCTTCCTTCCCTTTCCTTAAGTATCATTAGGTATTTTTATATTTGGGTGAAATATGAGTAATTATGTCTTTTAAGGTGTCACTTTCTCTACCTAGTCATTGGACCTTGATTAGGGGGATTTTCCCCATAGCAATACCTTGGGTATTTTGGACCTAATATTTCACATGTCAATCGCATGAACACTTCTCATATCTCCAATGACTAAACTCCGAAAAGGATAAAGTTTTAATATTATAAAATATAAGTGTAACCTTATATCACTCAAGTCATCGCACCTTGAATTCTTCAGAGTAAAATTGTGTGTTCCCTTCACATTTTTCTGATGGAAAAACTCCGAAAAGGGGAATATTTAATGTTATAAAATATTTGTATAACCTTATCATCTTCAGGCCTTCGCACTCTAAGATTTAAGACTCTGAATGTGTTTGCTCCTCTCATTTGTACAATATCCAATCACAAAAGAGTAGTTATTAATATCATAATATATTTAAACTTTATAACCTTTATATCATCACTCTAAGAGATTCTAACTTTTTTTGTGTTCTCCCGTCTCCAAACTCTGACAGTCAAACTCCAAATGGAAATAAATTATTAATATAATATATATATATAATCTTACAACATCCAGGCCATTGCACTCCAAATCTTCGGAGTCTAAATGTTTATGATCCTCTCATTTGTCTTATGGCTAGACTATGAAAGGGATTGGTATAAATATTTAATAATTAACCTTAAAATTAACTTAAAACATCACACTCCGAGATGTTTCACACTCAAATCATACATGTTCATCTTGTTTCTCTGATGGATAGACTTTGAAGGCTTTAATATAAATATTTACACGAGAGAATATAGGAAAGTGTATTTTCCAAGCCTTTAATAAATAAAGAAAACATATTTATCAAAATCTTTCAAAGAGTGCAGTGTGGCTTGCACAAAGTGTAAGTCTTAAAGATATGAAACTTGGCACGTTTTAATATTTATATAGAAGGGAAAGGAAATAATGGACTCCCCATTCATATTCTCAACTCATTATCCCCTATAAATATGAAATTTAACTCGTAACTTTGGAAGTTTACCAGTATTTACCAATCCTTTCCATTCATTCTACTTTGTCCAAAAAACATAAAATTGCACATTTACATATATAAATTTATGCAAATTATTTGTTAAAATTATTCTCCAGAATTATTACATTTCTTGGAAATAAATTTATCCATGGTAAAACTATATTTTTACTAGAATTCACCAATCTCCTAAGTATACGCATCTATTTTCTATTTTCATGGATTAATTACTATCTCCAAATATTTTCCCTTTGGACATCAAATTTATTGTGTAATTCATGGTAAAATTTTCCTCTTTTTAACAAATTCTAAATTTCATTTATTTCAAATTTAAACCTCAAATTTGTATTTCTCGTTCTTTCTTACTTGTTTATTTTTAAAATATTTTTCATCTATTTAAAATTGGTATTATTTCATTAGTATCAACCAAAGGTCTGAACTTCCTTCCAGTTCTGAGTCTAATAAACTTTCCAAACCAACAGAGAGACCAAAACTAGCTACCTAGCCTTTAAGTTTCTAACAGAAATGACATTTTCATAATTTTCAAGTTGTTTTGTCAAGAATATATTGGCTTGAATTTTACTAACATTTGAGGATTAGTTCATATATTCTACCACAGGTGATCAACCATCACTCTGTTCCTAATTTGAGTAAAAACCCAATATTAGTAACTTACGTTTCCAAACAGGGATAGGTTTAAGCTAATCAACAGAGTATGATTTCCAACTTTATTTCAACTTTCCAAGTTAGTGAGACAATCAAAGTGAAAATTCCATCATTAAAAGGGATAATAAATTCTTCAATCATATAGCACAACAAATCCATAGTATTAAATAAACTATTCATGACAATACCAAACACAGAAAAACACTTATCTTAATTTTCATAATTTGTTGGAAATTGTTGAAGGGTATGCCACTTTCCACCCAACCATAGGCATAGCTGCTCCTGGTGTTTTCACAGCTGGCCACCCCCTATCCAAAGTATGATACCATGAAGGGGGATTTATTTTATTTAACATATGAGAAATATGAAGGCCACTCTCCACCTACAAGAACTCAACAAACAAAGTCTTGAATCCACCAGGAAAGGGGGATTCTCTTTCCACAAAGAGATTCAACAACTATCATACACAACTCAAAGGAGACGTTTCAATTCCCAATAGTCCCTTAGTGCTCTTCGCTCTTATTTCCTCCATGATTTCTCAGTCAATCACTAAATTTTTTAGCCCTATTTATCAACTTGATTTGAAGATAGTTTCCAATGGTTCCTACCCTCATAAAATGTTTTCCTTGTCTTATGTCTATTTTCTCAGAACCAGAGGAGTTTCTCACACTCCTCTCTACTTAGATTTCCTTCCTCTTCCCACAATTCTCCTCTTTTTATTTCCTTCTATAGAAATATTATGTGGGTTAAATCCCCCAATTCGTGGGTTAGATCAAAAAATTCAAGATGGGTACTATGCCCATACTCTCATTGACTCTTGAAAAATATTTCCTAACTACCAACTTGACTAGTAATTAAATTATCTAGGATAGAGGAATGTTCTATATTTGAGAAATTTAAATCCAACAGAGTACTAGCCTGGCAGATGTCATATCAACCATTACTGATTCCCCTCACCATTCCCTCTCATGGGATCATATCCTATATAGGAAGTCCCCTTCAGCAGTTGTTCATCATTTTCTTTTTTACATTAGTAGCATAAATATTTTCACTTCCTTGTTAGCAAAGGTTCAACATTTCCTAGATCCACACACAATTGATATGTCCATAGTATCTTAGAAAAATATAATTATATTTACTTGAGGTGGGGAAACAGGGGTGTTACAATAATGATGCATTATGACATTGAGAGGTTGACTTCAATATCATGTCACACTAGGATAGTAAGAGGATTATAATATAGTTATATCTATGTGATTTTCATCTTGGTAGAGTTATCTTAACTTTTTATGTACCTAAATGATCATGTTTCATTGCAACATTAAGTTATTTTGACTTTCTATGTTCCTTATTGCTTATGTTACATTGCAAAATTGAGTTATGTGGACATGTTATGTTCCTCAATGGTTATGTCACATTGTGTTATTCCCCAATTGAGTTATGTCAACCTGCTATGCTCCTCAATGGTTATGTTGCATTGTGTCATTCCCCAAGGGTTATGTTGGATTGAATTGTTTGTCAATGGTTATGTCACATTGTAACATTCATTTTGGTTGACTTATGTTGAATTGTTATGTTTCTCAATGCTTAAGCAACATTTCAACATTCATCTTGGCTTACTTAAATGTCAAATTGTTATGTTCCTAAATTGTTATATTGCATTGTGACATTCTTCAAGGGTTATGTCACATTAATTTTGTTTTATTGTAGTTGACTATGGTTAAATATGGATGAGCATGTTAACTATGATCAAACATTATTGAATTTATGTCACATTTTGGTAATCATGTTGGATGACTTATGTCAATTGAGATGCTCCTCAATTTTTATGTCTCATTGCAACATTCTACTTACTTGACTTATGTCAAATTACTTCATTCCTTAATGGGTATGTTGTTTTGTGGAATTCATCAAATTTTGTGTCACACCACGACATTAAAAGGTTGACTTGAATATCATGTCAAACTATGACAATAAGATGTTTATGATATGGTTATATCTATTGCGATGTTCATCTCGGTTGAGTCACATTGACTTACTATTTTCCTCAATGGTTATGTCACATTGTGACATTGATTTATGTCTATTTGATATTTTCCCCAATTTTTATGCTAGATTGTGGGTGGGTGAAAGCTAATGATGGTCTCTCATGATGAGTTAGTGATATTGAAAACATGAAAAAAATAAAACAATATGTTAACTTGGAGAAATTATTCAAGGTACTTTTACAATGAATTTGAATATGGTGTAAAATTATGAAATGTAGGAAATTGAATTATCTTCCTGAATATACAATTTTTATTTATAGAATTTGTGTATAACTATGTGAAATATGATTTTTTTTAACAGTGGTAAGTTATTTTTCAAGAAAAATATAAATCATATGTTCCATTCGTGCAAGTGTTGAGTACCTTAATGATGAAATTTCCTTAAATGCTTTTGTAGAATTGTAGATAGAACATTTTTCTAGTGTTTGGTATTTTTTCAAAATTTATAACATTAATTTTATATTTTTTTTAAATTATGAAAGCCATTATATCCTTGAAATTACAAGGCCTTGCAGTAGTGTAGGGTACAAGGGCCTTAACATTTTCAAAGATTTATTTATTTATTTTTAGATTGGAAATATTAGTATGTTCTAGTGTGGAATATAACTTATTTTAAAAATGGTTAAGATGATAAAAATTATAGAAAAAATAAAAGAGGTATGTATTTTAGGATTTTGATATATGTCAAAACAAAATATATTAAAAATAGTAAGATTTTTTTTTTTTTTAAACAATTATATTTGGAATCTGCATAGTCGACTCTATATGCGTCTATAATTTTGTTGACAATGGAATATGGATTTGTGTATCCTATAGAAAAATAACATAAAAAATAGAGATATTGAGAGGTATTCAGAAAAATGGAGGTTTTAATGTGTTTGCGCCCTAAATCACCAGGTTTTTCATTCTGAACCCAAATATGAGGTAACCAACTTAGAAAACATGTATGCGAGAGTTTTCACTCCCAACAAAAAAAAAATTGAAATGAAAATAATGTGTGTCTGCTTTAGGAACAAGTGTGCATTCCTCAAGCACAAGCATGTTATTAGTAATGCATGTGCATTCCTAGGGTGTGTGTGCATTATTAGGAACATGTAGATGTTATTACTAACACAACATCTCTCTCTCTCCCCATCTCTCCCTCTATCTCTCTCTCCCCCTTTTCCCCTCTCTACCTCCCTACCTCTATATTCCCCTCTCTCTCTGAGTCCTCTCTCTCTGAATCCTCTCTCCATTTCCCTTTCTTTCTCTCTCCCTATATGTCCCTCTCCCTCTATCTATGTCCTCTCTCTCTC
>JASDQU010102658.1:15023-28751 GCA_032191745.1 Picea mariana
CTCTCTCTCTCTCTCTCTCTCTCTCTCTCTCTCTCTCTCTCTCTCTCAAGACTGATACCTACTTCTCCAAAATCCCGAGTGGTGCCAATATTCCCATTAAGAGGTATGAGAATACACTTGGGAGGTCATGTGTGTAGTTTCAATGTGTTGTTTGTGGTTCAAAATTTCATGTGTGTTCAAGGTGTTGTTTTTGGCCTTAGATGCCTCATTTCAAGATGTTGTTTATTTGGCTCAGCCTATGGTTGGGGATGTTAGTGCTTACCCTGAATCCAAGGTCTCCTACATTTAGAGTAGATGTGTGTATGAATGAACCTGGGCATTTCCTTTAACTCGGAGACAAAGGAAGGATTGAAGGATCTAGGCACAAGAATGTGCACGTGCTCCTACCTAGGAATACATAAGTTCTAATGTGAGTTTGTGATTCTACTGAAGAATGTGCATGCACTTCTACTTACAAATGTGTGCACTTTCCTAAGCATGCATTTCTCAAGAATGCACATGCATTCCTAATCATGTGCATTGCTTAGGAATGCACACATGTTCCTTAGCATGCTCTTTCTCAAGAGCATGTTCCTAAAATTATGAGTTAAAAAGTGTGTGTAGTGGTTCAGTTAGCACTGAGATTGTAGGATTAAGAACACGTGCGTTTTTTTAAGAATGCTCATGCATTCATGCATGCGCTCATTCCTTCGCACTCCATTGCCACTTTTCGACCACCAAATTCATGTGAGTGCCCTATGATGTTCCTCAATCATTATGTCACATTGCAACACTCATCTTGGCTGATTTACGTCGAATTAGTGTTCCTTAATGGTGATGTTGCATTGCAATATTCTTCAAATGTTATGTCAGATTGAATTTGTTTGACTATTGTTGACCATGATGTACATGGTTCAACATGGTTTACTATGGATGAGCATGATTAAATTTATGTCATATTGTGACATTCATATTTGTCGACTTATGTCAAATGAATTCATTACTCAATGATTATTTTTCATTAGAACATTCATCAATGGTTATGTTGTGATGTGGCATTATGAGGTTCATTGCAAGAATATGTTGAACTATGATCGAAAGATGTTTATAATATGGTTATATTTGTTGTGATATTCATCTTGGTTGATTTATGTCGACATCCTATGTTCCTCAATGGTTATATCGCATTGTGACATTCCCCAAGAAATATGCTAAATTGCAATGTTCTTCAATGGTTATGTCACATTGCAATTTTCATCTGAGCTAACTTATGTCGAATTGCTATGTTCCTTAAGGTTATGTTGCATTCCAAAATTCTTCAAAGATTATGTTGCATTGAGTTTGTTTCACTCTGACCATGGTTTACTATAGATGAACATGTTGACTATAGTTGAACATGATGACATTATGTCACATTGTAATGTTCATCTTGACTCACTTATGTTAATTGTGATGTTCGTAAATAGAATAGAATTTTTGATAGAAATAATTATTTTAGCTTACTTAAAATTTGTTATGTTTTGTACTATTTATTTTATTTATAAACATTATCTAAATTGAAATTAAAATGGGACTGACTTTGTAGTATGTAACATTTAATTAGAAGGAGACATTTTTCAAATTGAAACGAGAATGGGATTGATTTTAGATTTTGGTTTGAGAGATAGTATATGATAGTTTTCTTAAAACACACAAGTAGTAATTTTCCTTTTTCGTACAAATATAAATTTATTTTTATTTTAAATAACTTGTATGCATAACAACATTTAATTATGAGAATGATTTTAGGTTTTGATGTAAGTGTTTTTTTTTTCTAATATAGATTTATTTTCTATTTTAAATAAATTGTGTGCATAATAACAAAGTATTATTATGATAGTGGTTTTAGGTTTTGATGTAAGTTTTTATTATTATTAATAATACAAATTTATTTTATATTTTAAATAAATTGTGTGCATAATAACAAAGTATTATTATGAGAATGGTTTTAGGTTTTGATGTAATTGTTTTTCCATTTTAAGTAATTTGTATGCACAACAACATTTATTAAGTAATTTGTATGCTCAATAACATTTATGAGGAGATTTACCTTTTGATTTGAAAAATTATATATAATAGTTTTATTATGAGATTGGTCTTACGTTTTGATTGAAAAATTATATACATAGTGTCAAAGCAACTTTTTCTTAGGCGGATAAACTTTATTAAATTAATCCTCAATGACAATTTTCCATTACATTAATAATAAACAAGAAAAGCAGGAGCACCGTGCTGTTAATTTATCTTCTTTATGTATGTTTTTTTAATAATTGTTTATCGTATTTACATATATTTTGAATTGTTTCATAGATAATTATGTCAAAAGGTGTACATCTATTGACAATGGGTACAATCAATGATCTTTTAATCTTAAATTTTAATCTGATGGCTAAAAAATGAAGATGTTGGCATATTCTTAGTCATCCTCCAAAATCAATGCGTCGGATTTATTGTTCATAACTTCCTTGCATTTATGAAGGCATCTATTAACATGTTTACTTTTTTACATTGACCTAATCACATTATAAATTTACTGTAAAAATACATAATTGCCACATTCAAATGATTAAGGAGGATTAAAATATATGCAGGCCACGTTTATATCATTAAAAAACACTCTGCACACTTTTCATTTTGGTGGCATTAATTCATTTTTTATATTTGAAAGGTCGTTTGATGCCACTACTTGCACGGATGTTTTATGTGCGCTCTGTGTTGGAGTCGGCTTAGTCACGGCTCTTGTTCTGAATAGAACCCTTTCGGCGTTCTCCAGCCGCGAGTCGACTGTGCTAGTATTAACCACAATGAAAGCGACACAGGTTTATCCTTCCGCTTCTCGACCATTGGTTGTTAATTTACATCTTTGGTATTTTAATAAAAAATGTTGATTTTCTCTCACAATCTGCACTTTCATGGAAATTAAATAAGCATTTATTTATCTATATCTTTGAGATGTTTTCGTTTTAATATAACTAGCATAGCTGCTAACTAACTGTTGGTGAAAGAAAAGCTTATTGTTGGTAAGATGAAACAAAGAATATGAGCTGCTGCCATAAGTAAAGGTGGCACAAATGTAAATCTAACATTGTAAATTGTAAAATGATAAAAAGTTAATAGTGGAGTAAATTTGTAATTTCAATTAAGTTTGTTAATGACAATTAGATGGTCACAAAGTGATTTCTTAATCATATTAAATAAATGTTAATAAATAAAAAGGTTAAAAAAAGCTTTTAAAATGCTAGAAAATTATGAACATCAGATCTTATTTATTGATTTGTAAAGACTACTAAAAATATGCTATTATTTTCAATTGATAACCATATCATTAAAATTTATAGTTAAAAGATCATTAAATATACCTGTTATCAATAAAGTACACTTTTAAGCTTAATTGAAAAATTATGATATCATTTCATAATGGAAAACACGAAGGTTTATCATTCCTTTCATCTATTGGTTGTTAATTTACAACTTTGACATTCATTTTAAAATACAGTGATTTTCTGATTTCACAGATGTTGAACATGTTGACGCATAAACGTAAAGAACCTTCACAATTGCACGCTTTCTACTGGAAGTTTCAAATTTAAAGAATTTTCATGATGGGAAGCCTTCCATCACGATATTGGAATCTTCTTACTTTAAACTTGTGGAAATGTTATTAAGTTAATAAACTATTTTTTTCGTTAAATAGATATTAAATTTTAGTAAATTGAAAAGATATATCTGATCTTTGGTGAATTCAAAAAATTCTTTGACTGTTTTGTGCTCAAAAAAATATGATTGACATGAATACACGGTACATACCTTCAATAGTTGATGCTTGAATACCCATCCTGAACCGCTATACACAAACAACTCTGTGTTTTAATTTAATAAATGAAACTAATCAAAATATTCTATGTATCAATCCAAGTCTCCAAGAATACATGATTATATATTTTTATTTAATATGAAAGCTATTATATATTGAAAATATCATATTTTGGGAAGACAATTAATATATTAATACATAATTAATGTTTTATATTAATGTAATGATATAATTAATGATTTATTAATATATTTACATTAATACAATATATAAAAATAATGTATAAATTGAAATATTGATTTATATTATTGTATAATGTAAAGTATTAATACATCAATATATTAATTAACATGTTAATTAATAAATAGTTTAATATAAAAGTAATGTATAAATTAAAATATTGATTTATATTATTGTGTAATGTAAAGTATTAATACATAAATATATTAATGTAACATAATTAATAAATAGCTTAATAATGGATTGTATTCATTAATGAATAGCTTAATAATGTATTGTATGAATTAATAAATGCATTGTTAAAGTATAAACACATTAATAAAGTAAAAAAACATTAAAAATTCATTATTACACATTATTGAACTATTAATAAAATAAATATTAAAATAATAAATTAGAATTACAATAATGAAATAATAAATTAAAAATACATCAAATATACATAATTACGTTAGTTCTTTAAGTATTGGTTAATTAATTAGTACATTATTAAAGTATTAAATACAATTAATATAATAATAAAACATCTATATATTAATAAAGTCTCCAAAAATACAATATACATTAATAAACTAAAAAAAAGCATTTTTAGATGAAATCTGCATTAAATTATTACATTATAACATTAAAGTATTGATAAGTGAAATATTATTCACACATTAATTGAGTATTAAAATATTAATAATATATTATAACATTAATAATGTATTAATATATTAATAATGTATCAAAACATTAATAATCTATCCATTTTTTTAATGTCACACCAAAAAGAGACATCAAATTGGTGTATGAGACCCAATAGGTATACATACTCTACCTTTCTAAATTTGAACTTGTAATCTCTTAGAAGGAAACACATGTTCTTAATCATTAGGCTCATTGATGTATTAAAATATTAATATATTAATACATTAATGTAATAAAGTATTATTTTTTTAATTAAATAATACATTAACCATGTATAAATTATTATAAAAAATAATTTTAAATCATACGAGGACCTATCCCAACAACAACTTGCATGAAGAAGAAATAACTAGGATTTTTTTTTAGAGCCCTAGTGCTGAGATCCCGCACTCCTAGTTCTCCCTAAGGTCGTCGATCCGACGTCTCCTGGCCTCCTTCGCAACAACCGCATTCCAATGGCGGCCCCCTCGTGTCCAAAGCACGGTGGTGCCCCTGGTAAGGCCACAGCATTGGTCGCGGGCCTCCTCCGCCCTCCTTCGCAGCAGCTGCAGTCTCCTTTGGCGGCCCCCTTGTCTCCAAAGCACGGTGGTGCCTCTCTTGGTAAGGTCGCGAAAATGGCTGCGCGCCTCCCTCCCTCGGCCGCGACTTCCTCTTGTGGGCCGACTTCTCTTGCAGGTGCATCCTCGGGAGCTCTGTCAGCAGCGGCCTTAGGCTTTCCCCCTCTGGTGCCAACCCTCTCCTTCAAAGAGGTGGCTTCGCGTCAAGGGTCTCTCTCCGGTATGCATGCATCGGTCCCAAAGGTTGCATCTCTTCAAGGTCGCCCCTCTGGGCTGCATGCAGTAGTTCCTAAAGCTCCGATAGTTTCCATTCCAATGCTGCAAGAAGCCTTAACTCATGCTCACCATTACAGCAGGCATGCTCTAGTTTGTAGATTCAACGGGTTTTGGCCCTCTCTTCCAGATCTACTCTCCTGGCTCTCTTTTGAATGGTACCCGTTCTTAGATGGAGAAGTCATCACCTGCCCTTGTGCAAAAGGGTTTTTTGTGGTAGCTTTTGATTCTACAAGCAACAGAGACAAAGTGTTTAACTCTGGGCCATGGTTCTGGGGCAGAGCAGGCCTGTCCATGCAACTCTGGACCCCTGCCTTCGACCCCTCCATGGATTGTATCTCTTCAACCCCAGTTTGGGTGAGACTTTCGTATTTTCCCTTGCATTTCTGGGGGAATGAATCTCTTCATTCTATTGGCAATGGCCTTAGCAAGTTCCTTTACAGAAGTCCAGACTCCAAGCCAACCCACTCCACCTTCACCCGAATCTGTGTGGAAATGGATTGCTCCAAAGGTTTCCCAACTGAAATTATTCTTCAAGGAAAGGACTACTCAAGGACCCAAAAACTCGACTATGAGAATCTCAGCTTCAGGTGTAGGAACTGTTTCAAAACGGGGCACTTAGCCCGTAACTATGGAAAACCACCCAGGAAAAAAAGGTCGTCCAAGCCCACCTGGTGGACGGGGGTACCAACAGAACTGCGTTCTGAAAGTAAGACCCTTGAAGCGGCAGAAGAGGCAGAAGCTGAAGACGAAATCAAACCCCCTACTAAGGGGGAAGCAGAAGACTCTCCCAAGTCGCCCATCCAACAAGATTCCCTGGCCTCAAGCTGGGCAGACTTAGCTGATAAGGAAGATGCTTTAGGCCCGACAGAAAGCCAATCCATGGACCATAGAAATGAATGGAAAACGGTGTCAAAGAGGAAAAAAAACTTCCAACCTAGAAGTGATGTAATGACACGAAGCTGTTCAGGCTCGCTGAAATAGTCTTTGTGTCCGTGAATTAGTACTAAGTTAGGATCTTTAGGCATATGTTTTCTAGTTTACAAGCAAATCTCTATCGATGTATCGAACCCCGATGGCATGTCCACTATTATTAATACAAAGCTCCTCTAACCATTTTTGTCAAAAAAAAAAAATATTATAAAAAATAATTAATGATAAAGTTATAAATTTATTAAATAATTAAAATATTAATATAGTCTATAAATTAAAGTATTAAACATTAATGTATAATATAATGCATTATTATTAATTATTAATAATATATTATTATATTAATCATTAAATTTAGTTAAGTAATTAATACATTAATAAATCATTTATATATTAACCAATCATTAAAGTCTTTAGAAACACAATAATATATTAAAGTATTACTAATATATTAATAAAGTAAAAATACATTAATAATACATTTTTAGATAATTATACTAAAGTATTAATACAATAAAACATTATTAAGTAAAAATTTATTAATAATGTTTTAATATATTTAAGTATTAAAATATTAATAAATTGATATGATAATATATTAATATACTAAATATTCATGTATTAATTAAATAATACATTAATAAAATATTAATTAATGTATTAATATACATTAATTAAATATTCATGTATTAATTAAATAATACATTAATGAAATATTAATTAATATATTAATACACAAATACATTAATGTGTTAAAGCATGAATGTATTAAATAATTAAAATATGTGTAATGTATTAATGAAACATATTAATTGATAAATACACTAATACAAAAATAAAAAATTGTTAAAATATCAATATAATAATAAAATATAAATACATTTCAAATATATGAAAATATTAATAACTTAAATTAATATATTAAAATAATAAAATATTATTAAAGTAATAAAATATTAATAATATTAATAAAATAAAAATATATTAAAACTACTTTATAATATTATTAAATAAATATAATAAATTTATTACACTTTTACAATAAAGTATTAATACATCAGTACTCATGAATACATTCATTCATTAATACAATAATCATTGATAGAATACTTTATTTTAATAAAGTAATACATTAAAAATACAATAATAAATTAATAATATTTAAAAAAATATTAAATTACTAATTTGTTAAAGTATTAAAGTATTAATTATCTTAATATCTTAATGTAATGTAAAAACTAAAGTATCAATACATTAATTTAATTTAATTTAATGTAGTATGTTAATTAATAGCTAGCTTAATAATACAATCACTACATTAATACAATATACTATATTAATAAAGTAATACATAATAATAATAATAATAATAATAATCTATTTTTTAGGTCACGACTAAGCCATACTAAATTGGTGTATGAGACTCTCTTGTTTGTGGGACAAGGGACTCCCTCTGCTCAGCGATTTGATTGGTAAAGTCTACGGAGGTATACATACCCTACCCCCCTTTGGATTTGAACTTGTGACCTCATTAAAAATACACTAATAAATTAGTAATACTTTAAGAAATTATTAAACATTAAATGTAAACTTTATATTGTATTACATTTATTATTATTAATGTAATAATACTTAAATGTAAACATTGCAATAATGTATTGAATAATTAATACATTAATATTTTAACACATTAAAGTATTTATGTATGAATGTATTAATCAATAGACCATTACGGTTGATCATGGTTGACCTTCACCATGGTTTGATATGATTGACCATCACTATGGTTGACTATGGTTGACTATGGTTGATCGTGGTTGACTACGGTTGTCCATACCCATGGTTGGCCTTCGTAGACCATGTGAAGATGATTATGGTGGGCAACATTCAGTATGACATCCACACATTATGTTGAAGATATTAGGACGAAGGATTTTTGTTTCTCACATTATGGTATTCCAATACATTTATGAGACTCCCACAATGGGTTATGGCCATCCCATTGTGACATTGGGAAATTTTTGTGTCATTGTAATGTTGGGCAATGTTTGCCACATTAGGGTTTTGTACATCACCTTGCGACAATGGGTTCTTTTCGTCCCATTGATATGCTTTGAAGTGTTTGTAACATTATGACGTGAGGATATGCATGTATATCATTCCATGGTGCTATGGTTCGTCACATAGTGAAAACAAGTCTATGTGCATAGAATTAAAATGTTACAAAGTTCATCGCCATGTGACAAATGAAAGAGTTTTGTAACATAACAAGTTTTCAACATGAACGTCACATTGTGACATTTGGAAATGTTTGTGAGATTGTGACATTAGGATATGAGTGTCACATTGTAATGTGATGATATGTTCATCAAAATGTGATAATCGGGCTATGTTCGTCACATTGAGAAATATGTTTCTAATCATCACATTAAGACATTGAGTTGTGTACATCAGATTGTGGCATTTGGCAATGTTTGTAACATTATGACGTTAGGATATGTGTGTCACATTGTGACATGATGTGAAGTTCATCAAAATGCGACAACAAGGCTATGTTTGTCACATTGCAACATCTATTTATGATCATCACATTGCGACATTGAGTTGTGTACATCACATGGCAACAAGGGGTTATGTTCAACACATTGTGATGTTTGGATATGTTTGTCACATTGTGAGATTAGGGTTCTCTTCATCGCAATGGGTTCTCTTCATTAGATTGTGACGTTTTGAAATGTTTGTGACATTGTGATGTGAGGATGTGCATGTATATCATTACATGGTGCTATGGTTGGTCACATAGTGATGATGAGTATATGTGCATAGCATTAGAATGTTACAAAGTTTATTGAATGTGACAAATAAAAGAGTTTTGTAACATTAAAAATTTTCAGCATGAATGCCATCTTACAATGTGGGTTATGTTCATCACATTGCGACGTTGGAAAATGTTCATGTCATTGGAGTGTTAGGATAAGTTTGTCACATTGTGACATTGATTTGTGTACATCACATTGTGACAAGGGGTTATGTTCAACACATTGCGATGTTTGGAAATGTTTGCCACATGTTAACGTTAAGATATGTGTATCACATTGTGGTGTGATCATATTTTCGTCAAAATGCGACGATAGGGCAATGTTCATCAAATTGCGACATTGAGTTGTGCACATCACATTGTGACAAGGGGTTATGTTTGACACACTTCAATGTTTGGAATTTTTTGTCACATTGTGACATTAGGATATGTGCGTCACATTGTGACGTGATGAAATGTTAATCAAAATGTGACAAAAGGGCTATGTTCGTCACATTGTGACATGTATTTATGACCATCACATTTCGTCATTGAGTTGTGTACATCACATTGTGACAAGGGGTTATGTTCAACACATTGTGATGTTTGGAAAAAATGTTCACATTGTGGCAATAGGATATGTGTATCACATTGTGACGTGATGATATGTTCTTCAAAATGAGACAATAGAGCTATGTTTGTCACATTGCGACATCTTTTTATGATCATTACATTGCGAAATTGAGTTGTGTACATCACACTGTGATAAGGTCTATGTTCGATACGTTGTGACATTTGTAAAGTTTTGTCACATTTTGACATTAGAATATGTGCAATGTGATGATATGTTTGTAAAAATGCGATGACAACGCTATGTTCGTCAAACTGCGAAATATATTTATGATCGACACATTGCAAATTATTATGTTTTTCAGATTGCAACATAACTATGTTTGTCACATTGTGACATTACAATGAAGGATTTTACATGTTGCATTGCGATGTAGAGTTTTGAACGTCGCATTGCATTGGTAGGTTTTGTACGTCAGATTGTGATGTTGGCATATGTTGGTCAAGTTGTGACATCTTGAAATGTTTCTCTTAATGTGGCATATGTTGGTAACATTGTGACATCTTGACATTTTTCTCTTAATGTGAGTGTTCCAGTAATTCTTTATCTCGCTATCTGTTCGTGGTGGAATTTTTCTTACAATCAAAGACCACGTGCAAAATACATATTAAATGCATCAATATTTGTGCTTATATGCGTGGACCAAATGTGACTGTGATACCTGTAATCAAAGCCCCTTTCTTACTTGTTACCCAACATAGAATGAAGTTTGATAATGATATCATCTTCTTCTGGGCTGAGATTTATGTAACTGTAGAATTTAGACAAATGATTTTCTTCATGCGAAAGCTGGTAGTCCAAAGCTTGGATTATTTCATTACATTGTGACAAGGGTTATGTTCAACACATTGCGATGTTTGGAAATGTTTTTCACAGTGTAATGTTAATATATGTGTGTCACATTGTGGTGTGATGATATGTTCGTCAAAATGCGACGATAAGGAAATGTTCATCACATTGAGACATTGAGTTGTGTACATCACATTGTGACAAGGGGTTATGTTCGACACACTCCAACGTTTGGAAATGTTTGTCACATTGTGACATTAGGATATGTGTGTCACATTGTGATGTGATGAAATGTTAATCAAAATGTGACAAAAGGGATATGTTCATCACATTGCGACATGTATTTATGACCATCACATTGTGTCATTGAGTTGCGTACATCACATTGTGACAAGGGGTTATGTTCAACACATTGTGATGTCTGGAAATGTTTTTCACATTGTGGCATTAGGATATGCGTATCACATTGTGATGTGATGATATGTTCTTCAAAATGCGACGATAGGGTTATGTCCGTCACATTGCGACATCTATTTATGATCATCACATTGTGAAATTGAGTTGTGTACATCACACTATGAAAAGGGATATGTTCGATACGTTGTGAAGTTTGGAAAGTTTTGTCACATTCTCACATTAGGATATGTGCAATGTGATGATATGTTTGTAAAAATGGGATGACAATGCTATGTTCATCAAACTGCAACATATGTTTATGATCGACACATTGCAACATTATTATGTTTTTCAAATTGCAACATAACTATGTTTGTCACATTGTGACCTTACAACGAAGGATTTTACATGTCGCATTGCAATGTAGGGTTTTGAACGTCGCATTGCATTGGTGGGTTTTGTACGTCAGATTGCGATGTCAGCATATGTTGGTCAAGTTGTGACATCTTGAAATGTTTCTCTCAATGTGGCATATGTCGGTCAAATTGTGGCATACGTTGGTAACAATGTGACGTATTGACATTTTTCTCTTAATGTGATTGTTCCAGTAATTCTTTATCTTGTTATCTGTTCGTCGTGGAAATTTTCTTGCGATCAAAGACCACCTGCAAAATACATAAATGCATCAATATTTGTGCTTATATGTGTGGCCCAAATATGACTGTGATACCTATAATCAAAGCTGCTTTCTTACTTGTTACCCAACATAGAATGAAGTTTGATAATGATCTCATCTTATTCTGGGATGAGATTTATGTAACTACGGAATTTAGACAAATGATTTTCTTCATGTGAAAGATGGTAGTCCAAAGCTTGGAATATTTCATGAGCAACAATGGTAGATTTCTCACAATGGTATTTCAAAAAAATGGGCAGAATGGTATTTCATTAGAAACAATGGTATTGCATGCGGAAATGTGTGCGGCATAATTAAAAACCAACCAATGTCAACCTGGTAAAGAAAGAGTGTGAGGTCGACGGTGCTCCACCTGGTAATGCATTCTTTAACCTTACATAGAAATTGAAATCCTACACCTGGTAATGTATGCTTTAACGTTACATTGAAATTGAAATGTGCATTCTTTAACCTTACATAGAAATTAAAACACTCCACCTCATAATGCATGCTTGAACCTTACATTGAAATTAAAATGTGAATGTCAGTTTCACATTCCACTAAACATAAGTGCCAAGTTTTTTAAACTCATTTATTAATATAAACTTATTAATACATTATATTAATATATTAATCCCCTCCCCGAATGGGGTGACACGCAGACAAGCAGAACCACGTGGAGGCGGCATGGGAGAGGCCATTTATAATGGCTCTCACCACACACACAACCATTTATGAATGGCACTACCTCCGTCGACCTCCGTTCTCTGATGGGGCTTCACAAGAGCTTTAACTGGACGGATAGCCAGAGCATTAAGCTCCTGGCTTTAATGGCAGCCATTATAATTCATCCCTCCAGCAGCATTGACGGAAATCTCAGGGTGAGTTCGAATCCTGTTGAGCAGCGGTGTAGCTGTGGTGTTGTCGGTGTTCTGGCTTTGCTCCTTTCTCCTGCCATGCCGAGGCTAAGAGGGAATCCCCACAAGGGAGCCAGCTGGTACGCTGTCGACTCCAGAAGGAAGAGGCATAGGAACTTTCAGCGAGCAGTGAGTGTGGCTAGGCAGAGACGGTGTCGGACAAAACCGACAGCTTGCTCGCCCCCCAGAACTTGCGTAGAAGAAGACCTGGACTTGGAACTCCCATCAGACTTCTCGGAAAGAAAAATGTTTACTGCACCAGACAATTGGGATCCCCCGACTTGTTCTGCTATAGCAGGAGCACTGCCCCGCTCCACAGGAGTCCCAGGTCCTTGCGCAACGCAAAGCGGCGAACACAACACCTGCGTGGTCGAGGAGGAGCCACCGAGTAGCCCCATAGAATTGAAGACAAGCACGGAGGTTCCAGGACAAAAGGAGACAAAGAACGAGCCGTAGACACCGCCCTCGCCACCCCTCCTGCACCCGGAGCATTTGCAGTTGATATTCGAGATCCGAAGCCTGGTTGATGACCAACTCTTCAGAGCAATCTGCGTCAGCCAGCGCTTGGACATGCTCTTTGCGGCCTACTCCAGAGCCACTCCTCGGCAATAATGCCCAACCTGCTCTCAGCCATTCGCCATCCCAGCCAGCAGTGGAAAAGAGAAGGAAACTCACGAGGACTCCAGGGATTAGGTTTTCTTCTGTCTTGCATGTTTTCCAAATCTTTTCATATAGTCGTTTACCAGAGTCGTAGCTCTGTAGTTGTTAGCATGGTTAGCATTAGAACAGTAAGCATTAGAACAGTAAGATTGTTGTCAATTTTGAATGGATACCCTGGTTTCCTACGGGCAGGGTGGTGTAGTGCACTCTTTTCTTTTGCATGCTACTGTGGGCAGGCCAGTTGTCCTGGTTTCCTACATAGGCAGGACAGTTGGCACCTGCGTGTCACTTGTACTCCTTTTTATGAAGTCATAATATAATAGGTTCCGCCTTTTTA
>JASDQU010102658.1:37760-47967 GCA_032191745.1 Picea mariana
TGTCACCTTTGTAAATCCTTCAATCCTATCCCAAGTTGTTCTTGGGGGGGGGGGGATGTTAGGATATTTAGAAACTTAGAAGTTAATTAAGAGCAACTTGGTTTAATGTGTCTTTAGGTAAAAGTGTGTTTCTTTAGTATGCATTTAAGGTTATGTAGTCTGATGATCATGATATGTTTTGGACATAGAGTGATCCGACAACTCATATTCTCCTCGATCTTAACAACTACATTGATCCATAGCTTAACCATGATTTAGTCCATGGATCAAGTGGCCATGTTGGTTGGGGTTGTGGGTTGTTTCTCTCTTTGAGGGTTTTAACCATATAAAAACATCGGTGTATTGATCTTTGATCTGGTTGTGCGAGTGGTTACTAAAGGTGTTCTTATTGTGTGGGAATACCCTGTTTTGTCGAGCACTATTAATCGCCTCCAAACAAGCAGGAAACATCCTCGAGCCACCACCTGTCACCCCATCTGGGTAAAGTGTAATAGATAATTCTTTAAACCAAAATGATTGTAAAAATCTTACTTAAACATATTAACTATGTGACAATATGTTTAAATGAATTTATGTTGCATGTAGTTAGTACAAGAGACCTATAAAATTTAGTGATCATTGTTATAGTTGTAAGAAGAGCTTTGAATACTAATTCCATGTGGACACACATATGTGAGGCTAGCTTCATTAATACAACTGTTAAGTTATACACTCTCTCTATGTACAATGTTATAATGATACATATTTATACAATTAAGAAAATTGTTGATTCAAGCATTTAGTGTAACTCTTAAAAATTTACCTTGAACACATTTAAGAAGGTTAATCACCACTTCATTCACTGAAAGCAAATTGATTATCACTAACTAAAACAAAGTGGATCACTCATCTTTTCATATGCTCACAATGGACATGATCAAATGTGATTCCTTATAATGGCACATGATCACTATAATGTGCATTGCTGTAACATGTGAGTAAAGTGAGTTGTTGATCTAGTATAGGCAGATGGACATATACAATTAGAAATTTAATAGTATGTATCTCAAAAAAAAAAGAGTGAGTAGTTGATTAATATAGGCAAATGGACACCCCCGGATTGGGTGACACGCGGACAAGCGGAACCATGTGGAGGAGGCATGGAAGAGGCCACTTATAATGGCTCTCACCACACATACAACCATTTATGAATGGCACTACCTCCGTCGGCCTCCGTTCTCTGATGGGGCTTCGCATGAGCTTTAATCGGACAGATAGCTAAAGCATTAAGGTCCTGGCTTTAATGGCAACCATTATAATTCATCCCTCCAGCAGCATTGACGGAAATCTCAGAGTGAGTTCGAAGGTTGTCGAGCAGCGGTGTAGCTGTGGTGTTGTCGGCGTTCTGGCTTTGCTCCTTGCTACTGCCATGCCAAGGCTGAGAGGGAAGCCCCGTAGGGGAGCCAGCTGGTACGCTGCCGACTCCAAAAGGAAGAGGCATAGGAACTTTCAGCGAGCAGTGAACGTGGCTAGGCAGAGACGACGTCGGACGAAAATGACAGCTTGCTCGCCCCCCAGAACTTTCGTAGAAGAAGACCCGGACTTGGAACTCCCACCAGACTTCTCGGAAAGCAAAATGTTTACTATACCAGACAATTGGGATCCCTCGACTTGTTTTGCTGCAACAGGAGCACTGACCCGCTCCACAGGAGTCCCAGGTCCTTACGCAACGCAAAGCGACGAGCACAACACCTGCGTGGTCGAGGAGGAGCCACCGAGTAGCCCCACAGAATTGAAGACAAGCATGGCGGTGCCGGGACGAAAGGAGACAAAGAACGATCCGCAGACACCGTCCTCGCCACCCCTCCTGCACCCAGAGCATTTGCAGTTGATATTCGAGATCCGAAGCCTGGTTGATGACCAACTCTTCAGAGCAGTCTGCGTAAGCCAGCGCTTGGACATGCTCTTTGCGGCCTACTCTAGAGCCACTCCTCGACAACAATGCCCAACCTGCTCACAGCCATTCGCCATCCCTGCCAGTAGTGGAAAAGCGAAGGAAACTCATGAGGACTCCGGGGATTAGGTTTTCTTCTGCCTTGCATGTTTTCCAAATCTTTTTATGTAATCGTTTACCAGAGCCGTAGCTCTGTAGCTGTTAGCATGGTTAGCATTAGAACAGTAAGCATTAGAATAGACAGACTGTTGTCAATTTTGAATGGATACCCTGGTTTCCAACGGGCAGGGTGGTGTAGTGCACTCTTTTCTTTTGCATGCTACTGTGGGCAGGCCAGCTGTCCTAGTTTCCTACATAGGCAGGACAGCTGGCACTTGCGTGTCACTTGTACTCCTTTTTATGAAGTCATGATATAATAGGTTCCGCCTTTTTATTTAAAAAAAAATATATAGGCAAATGGACACAAACGGTTAGAAATTTAGTGGTATGTATCTCACAAAAAAAAGTTATAGATTTAGTGAAAATTTTTCCATCTTCCATGGATAATATATTGGAGAGACAATCACTTTGAAGAAAGAAGATGATAAGATCATGGTCAAATCAATAAACTAAAGTGGAGGATTTTGATTGACACTTTAAAAAGAAAAAGTTAAAAGAGGCGAGTATGGACTATATGGTCTGTACTACATTCATAATAGCTACAAAATGTAATGATAGTTCCTAGAAGATAAGGGAATCATGGCTTTAGAATTAATGTTAAAGGATAAAATCTTTACTTTCTTAACATAGCTTATATATATTTATATTTAATATTTTAAACCAAGTAATATATAATTTATAGTAAATTTAAATTTACTCTAAATTTATAAATTTGGTAGAGTAAATTTATTTAAAATATGTAAAAAATTAATTGTAAATATGTTAAAATAAATATATAATATACAATATATATTTTTTAATTATCAAAATGGAGATATGCATAATATTACAATTAGAGATTGAAATTTTTTATATGTTAGAGTTTGAGGATGATTGTCATACCAAGGTTTTGCATGTTAATTTATATATATATATATATATTTTGTGTTAAAAAATATAATTTTTTATAATGGTTTTAGGTTATCATTAATTTTTTTTTTTTTTTTTTTTAAGCATGTATACATAATGTTGAAGAGTACACTTGGTGATTGTTGTCATTTTTAATTGCTATT
Source organism: Picea mariana (assembly GCA_032191745.1). Taxonomy (NCBI): domain Eukaryota; kingdom Viridiplantae; phylum Streptophyta; class Pinopsida; order Pinales; family Pinaceae; genus Picea; species Picea mariana. The sequence goes on from JASDQU010102658.1 coordinate 40,905, forward strand.
ATGCATGTAAAACATAAAGTTCATATAAATAAAAATTGTTGAGCTTTGTGCGATACATGCATATTAAACTCATCACACCAAATATTTTACAAGTTTAAGGGCACTATGTAATACATTCATGCACCAAGGGAATATAAGTCCATGCACAGCCACATGTATCTATACACTAATAAAAAAAAAGCCCAACAATCATAATCAAGGTGTTTAATTTGCTTATAAATTTGTTTGTGTAAAAAAAAACCTTTCCAAAGAACACTCATAGATATCTATGATCAAATTAAACAAACCAAAATTTATAAGCAAATTCTTTGAGTAAACAAATCCATTCTAAAATTCTTTTAACATAGTTAATTTTATTCAATTTAATTATAATAACATGTTACATTACTTTCTCAAAATCATTAAAAAAAATTACACTTAATTTGAACCATTTCTACACCATGACTCCTTTTTGAAACCACAATCCATGTACCCAAAATTATAATTTGTTTATATGCTCCATCAATGATTTGATGGGATGTCTAAATAGGTAAAGTAATAAGCAAGGGTCACCTGAAATGATTACTTATGGGATGGAGCCCTTGGATATGAACTCTAGGGACACTTATTTTCAACTTAAAGGGCCCCTACCCCAATAAAACTATCAAGTACTCCCATTTACATAGGAGTTAGAAACATGTCTTACTTGGAAGCAAAGTTGTCTCACTCTAATAATTTGAAAGTTGCTTTGATTCCAATTTTCAAGATCATTATAGCTACTCCATCAATTTCTCTTTAATCTGAAAACTTGACCCCACCAAATATAGTTGTTTCACACTTTTCAAAGAAAGAATAAAAACACATAATTGTAAATTAAAATATAAAATTAGAAAAAGTATTTGAAAGATAGTTGCATGCTTTGTGGTTACTACTATGTCGTATCAACATCAACTCTACTTTTAACATATAAAACAAAATTTAACATTTTAAAATATAACATAATTTAAAAAATTATAATTACAAACAATATACCACATTAAAATAAACTAATGTCAACACCTTCAAACCTAATATGCTTATCGAACTTTTGACAAAATGATACAAGTGAGAGTGACATTGAATAATAGAAGTATATTATGTGTCATTTTGAATAAATTTCAAAACATTAAGTAATTTATTGAATTTTATTTTTATTAAGATTTATTTTATATGAATAATATATTATTAAAAAAATTAAAATATGAATTTTAAATGAATTTAATATAATATAATATTTAATTTTTTAAATCGAATATCTTTACTTTATTATACAACAAATCCTGAAAATATATGTGAAAAGAACATTTAAAATTAAAATAAAATTTAAAGCCTTCGAGAATGGACACATGATTTCATTGAGTGAAATCATTTCACGTCATTGGAAAAAAAAAAGTTAATTTTATTGGGATTTTTTTTGTTTTAAGACATATAAATGTTTTTAATTTATTAGTAAAATTATCAAATTTTATTTAAGGTTAAATGTTTTATGAAATTGTTTTTATTTATTATTAGTAGTATTTTGTTATATAATTTTTGTTAAAATTATAATTTTGAATTTTATATAATTATTATTGTTTTTTTATTTAGATATGGATTCAACATTATGAAATATTCTTATTGCAATTTGATTGTATAATGTTAATATTTAATATTTGTAATTCTATCAATTCAATATGATTTTTATAAGATTTTAGGTTAAAATAATAGATATTTTTTCATGTTATTTTGAGTGGTAGGGAAAAAGAAAAAATTTAGACAAGGACCTACAAGAACATGATTCTTATAAGATTTTAGGTCAAAATAATGGAAATCCCTTCATATTATTTTGAGTGGTCCCAAAAAAACAAAAATTTAGACAATGACCTATATAAATATTACATTAACATGTAAAGAAAGATATTGAACCTTACCCATTTTCCATGTCTCGTGCAAGAGTAATAACTTTATATATTGATCACAAATATGACCATACAATCTTTGTTAAAATTATAATTTTGAATTAATAAAATTGTTTTTCTTAATATAAAAATAAACTAAACACCCTAAAAAAACCCTATTATTATTAGATTGTGCAATGTTAATATCTTTATATATGTTATTTGAATCTCTAAATAAAAACAAAACAAATTCTTATAACTTTTAAACTAAAACTTAACATTAAAAAAATAATACTAGCAAATTGTCATTACCTACAACCATGCTCTATCACATTTCATATTATAAAACAAATGTGTATACATGACATCACACCTCATAAAGACTTTAGTCCATTGCATGTGATATGAGCACTACATTTATTTATTTTATTATTCTTTTATATACTAGATTGTTTTTTCCTCGAAAAAGAACATAAGTTTTATTCCAAGAAAAAGAGTTACAAACCTTATGTGCCAAGGTATTCAGAAAAGAACATCTAAAATATGATCAAAGTAGCAGATTTTTTGTATGAACCATGACGATATCAAAATTGTATCACAAAAACATTTATCATTTAATCAGAGTTTGCCTAAAAAAGAACCGAAGCTCATGAAAAGCTCCTAGCCAGATAAAAAACCACACAGAAGTTACAGATCAAGGATAATCTCTTCGCTACGAAACATTAACATCCCATCAACGAATTCTTCCAAAATCATAATAAAATTTGCCTTTAATGGCTTCCTTAGAAAGTGAGTATGTTGTCATATTCCTATTTCGATATATATGCCTAAAGCTTGACTTGAAAAAGGGAAAAAATGGTCTTTAATGATTACCCAAGGGTTGCCAAACCCAAAATTTCCAGTCAGATTTCATCATTCATCCAGTCTATAGTAAACTTTAAGCTACCCATGACTTGTAAAGACAACACATCCTTGTTTATAACATATTGAAGACCCCTAACAAGCTCCATCAAAAAATCCTTAGGCTTGGTTCCTATTTATAAACACCTCCTTAGAAACCCAAGCATTCTCCATTAGTTTTTCCCGCTTGTAGCTTGATAGCAGAGCCATAGACCAATGAGCAACTTTGAAAGGCAAAACTAATTTGCCTTCAAATAGTCTCGAATTTCGTGCAAGCCAGAGACCCCAAGCCACTACAATAGGTAGGAGTCGAATCGACTGCCTGTTTCAATTAGAAAAATAATCCCCGAAGCATTCTTCCATAGAAATGCCTTCCTAAAGGTGGTTCAAGCCCAAATAACGTTCAATATCAAACCATACCTGACGGGTGAAGCCATAATTTATATAAAGATGGAGATTTGTTTCCCTTGCATTCTTGCATAGTGAATACATCCTCGACCCCTATTTTCCTCTTCGTTGAAGCCGATCCGAGGTCAAAACATGTCCTTTGAGCACAATCCAAAAAAAAAAAAAAAAAAAACATATATTTTTTGGTGGTCCTTTCACTTTCCATAGTTTGGGATACCACCATAAATTACCCCCCTCGTCCTCTTGCATTATGGCTTCATACCCAAGCTTGGTTGTATAATGACCCCCCTTCGAATTATATGCCCAAAATAACTCATCTTCATCATCCACCAAACGGATATGTGCTCTCCTTAAATACTTGAGCAGAAAGCTCCAGGAAGTAGCCCATTGTGCCTCAAGCCCTAGGTTTGCCATTGATAACTAACCTTGGGCCCATATTATTGTTTGAGTAGTCTCCAAAATGAATAAGAGTACACCTGCCAGATTCTTGGAAATATTTCATCAAATCTGTTGGAAGAAATATGTCCTCACTACAACTCGCAATAACATCCACACTGACCCGAACATATGATCCTGAGCCAACTTTCCAAGCAAGGTATTTACCAATAATGGGAAAAGCAAGTGTAAGCGTCCACCACTGATTATAGATGTTATTCATTGTCTTATTTTGACATCGATTCCAATCCACTATGAAACTTGGGAACCAAGATTTGCCACTATAAGCTATCTTGTGTCAAGAAGACTCATAATGATTTTGCCACAAAAATGCGACGACCAAAAGAAAAAAGGTCTTTTAAATCTCGATACATTCCAATTCACCAAATGGGATCCTAAATATTCAATGCTTCCTTTCCATAAATAATTGAAACATAACTTACAGAGCTCTTCCCATACTAGATAAAAATATGTCTAATAAATTTTGAATCACCTTAATTTTATTTTTTTTTGGAATTTACTTTTTATACCATTCAAAATAATATAATGAAACACTAATTATTTTAACTTGAAATTCTACAAGAATTGTTTTAATAAAATTTATTAAATTAAATGTTAACATTACACAATATATTGTAATAAAAATATTCAAAATACTAAATATATTTTCACATTTAAATCAATAATTTTATTAATCCGAAATTTCAATTTTAACCCCAAAAAAAACTATATAACCTTTTTTATTTTCAATCTAATCATAATGACAGCTCAGCAGTCTAGAGGCACAATGTACTGTAATAAAGATATTCAAAATACTAAATATATTTTCACATTTAAACGAATAATTTTATTAATCCAAAATTTCAATTTTAACCGGAAAAAAAAATATATAACCTTTTTTATTTTCGATCTTAATGACAGCCCAGCAGTCTAGTCACTTACCACTAGTACACAAATCACTAATGCAAAAATAAATAAATATATAATATTTTTTTTAAAAGTTGCGGGGGTTTTATTTTAGTCTTGTGTTCCACGCAATCGGATTCCAAAATCTTAATTAATCACAGGGTAAAGCAAGTTTACAAAAGAGACGACAAATCCTATTTTTGGACCAGTTCTGAACTGTGCCTTAATACTTCATTTCCTGTCACGCCCGCATTAATTCTCATGCGACCGACGCCATGGCGAAGAGCATGCAAATACGGAAAAGGTATGTGGAAATGGAGCGAGCCGTAGCCCTGCTCATATGACCCTGTGATCCTCGCTGCCCTTTCTTATTACTTTATCAGCCAGACAAAGCAATGGCGGCTGTCATGGAACGGAGAATATTATAGCTGGCGGGATCTTAAAGGTCTTATCTACTATATGCATATATATTTAAAGCGTCGCCTGCTACCTGAAGTTTTGCCGAAATGTGCTGTTACGGCTGCATATTTACAGAGAAAATGAATATATTCTTTCGCAGTTGAGCAGATCTTGATGTCTTTGTAGCCAAAGGCGTCGGCATATTGTTCTTTGACAAGACTTGAGGTTAGCGGACGAAGATCACCATGGCCTTGTTCGCAAAGTTTTGCCGTGGCGGAGTCTGTAACAGGTAAGAAAAACATGGCTTTATTTGCATTTTTTCTGAAATTTTTGAAAATTTAGATCTAAAAAGCTTTTGGACTAACCAGGGATTAGGCTGATTAAAACGAGACATTCACCAGGTCTCGATAATTTCTCTTTGGTTTTTATATATATATATATATATATATATATATATATATATATATATATATATTTTCAGGGATTGGGCTGATTAAAACGAGACAGTCACCGGGTCTCGATAATTTCTCATATATATATATATATATTTTTTTTTTTCGGTTTTTTGAAAAATGCCCGGGATATTATATTATTGCTTAAAAGATATAATTTTATTTAGAAAAATGGCTCACATATTGCATTTTTGTGTTAAAGATATAACTCTTTTTGAAAAATTTCTCATATATTATATTATTCCTTCAAAGATATACGATCTTTCTTCAAAGAACTTCTCGTATATTACATTATTGCTTTAACCATATAGTTTTATTTAGAAAAATACCCCATATATGGCATTATTGTTTTAAAGATATACAAATCTTGTTTAAAAATGCCGCATAAATTATATGGTTGCTTCGCATATATGCAACTTTTTGAAAATTGTCTCGAATATAGCATTATTGCTTTAAAGATATACACATTTTGTTCTAAAATGCCTTGATTATATTATTGCTTCAAAGATAAACAGTGTTTTTGAAAATTGTCTCGTATATTACATTATTGCTTTAGTAAAGCTATACTTTCATTTAGAAAAATAGATATACACATTTTGTTCTAAAATGCCTTGATTATATTATTGCTTTAAAATGCCTGGATTATATTATTGCTTCAAAGATAAACAGTGTTTTTGAAAATTGTCTCGTATATTACATTATTGCTTTAGTAAAGCTATACTTTCATTTAGAAAAATGCCTATATATGGCATTTTTGCTCTAAGGATATACACATTTTGACTGAAAATGTCTCATATATTATATTATTGATTAAAAAATATATAGTTTTATTTTCTAGTATATATATCTCTGAAAAATTCCCTTCCCTTGGAAAATCCTTCCAAGTGGATTTGAATTAGAGATCTCCTTGACCATAACGACTTCTGCATGGCAAGTCAATATTGTTTCTTTCCAGATATACAGTTTTTCTAAATTATCAGATATATAAATATTGTAACATTATTGTTTTATTTATAATTTTATTTAGATGCTCCAAAGATATACCGTTATTTTGAAAAATGTCTGATATTAACGTTATTGCTTTAAAATATAATTTTATTTAAAAAGTTTCTCATACATGGTATTATTGCTTTTAAGATATACACGTTTTGTTTATAAAATGCCTCATATATTATATTATTGCTGCGAAGATATACTGTGGTTTTATCAAGATGCCTTGCATACTACATTATTGCTTAAAAATACTATTATGTTTAGAAAAATGCCTTATATGGCATTATTGCTTAAAAATATTATTATGTTTAGAAAAATGCCTTACATATGGCATTATTGATTTAAAGATATACACATTCGGTTTAAAAAATGCCTCATAAATTATAGCTTCGAAGCCTTGAAGTTTTACAGTTTTTTTTGAAAATGTCTCGAACATGACATTATTTTTTTTTTTTACTGAAACGGTTATGGAGCAATTATATTCATCTTGGCCTGAATGCCGAATGTCTGATTACATTGATGGATTCTTTGTCCTGAAGCCTCTCACTACTAAGGATGAGAGTGCAGCTGAAGCTTGAAGATGTCTTCCTTGATAAGGAACCCAAAGACTCGATTTCTGTGATTTTCCCCCACTTGGAGATACAAACAAATTTGTCTAAAAGTAAGCAGTAAAAC
>JASDQU010102658.1:58257-84786 GCA_032191745.1 Picea mariana
TTTTTTTTAATAATTTTTTATATATAATTTTGCTTTTTAATATTTATTTTCTTCATTTCAAAAAAAATTATTTGCAAAGATTTTCTCCTTTCTATTTCTTTTAGTGTAAATTAAAAAAAAAAATTGTAAATAAATTTTCAAGTGACCATTTGGTGTCCAATTTTGAGTTGTTTATTTGTGTAAGGATCTCTTGTCAATGCCACAGTTTCAATTAGGTCGTAAAAAACTATAATTTTAACGTTTAGAAAAAAAATTGTTTTAGGTAGCATCACTTTTTGATTTAGGTGTTGATTTTAAGGTTTTTCTGAGCAACTATATGAGTTTTGAAGGCCATGCTTAAAAGATGTTGTAATTTAAACCCGTTAGAAAAAATGGCGCTACCGATAGCACCACCCAATTTTTTATTTGGGGGTTGATTTTCATGTTTTTATGCAAAAATATGGGTTTTAAGGGCTAGAGTTCTCGTTTTGAGGTCATCGTTCTCGTTAAGTCAGTCACCGTGTTAAATATTGAATGCTAAATTAAAGGATCTATGGTCAATTATCGACTAGATATCAAAAGAAAGAAAATAAGAGAGTTTTAATAGAAGCTTAAATACCTTGGAGGATAAGCGACTGAGCTCTAACCTAAAATTATGGATTTTCACACGAAGAATCGCGGTGTTAGCCCTAGTAAAAATGTTATTAAGATCAGGTCAGTGACGACGCTGGTGGATTCAAGTGAAAGAAGGAAGGATCTAAGAATCTCGACAACATTTAAGGAAGGTAATATCAACATCTCTTTTTATCATTTTAGTTAAAGCTTCTCAAACGTCCGAGTCTCTTTGAGACAATCCTCTCCATAGAGGTTTAGAGTTAAAGTATGTATATTTTCACAGTTCCTCATAATGTTTTTTGTAATTCTGGAAATAAAGTGTGTAAGGAGTTTTGAAACGTCCAACGTTTCGAGTGGACACTCCACCCATCATTAGGGAGTGTTGAAGCAATAAGTATGAAAATAGTGCTGGTGTAGGGGGGTATATAAATGTGAATACAATATGACTATTAGGGAAAATGATAGATATAGCTGTTATAAATTAGACATTGTAAAAAAAGAGTTATTTTGTTATTATTAAAAATGTAAAAGTAAATAATAAAAAGTTAAATTTTAAAGCTATGATAATACTTGATCAATAATAATTATTAAATAATAATATAGTTAATAATAATTAATTAATTGAAATTAGTTAGAAGCTAGGAATTGAAATATAATTGTAAAAGAGAGTTATTTTGTTATTATTAATTAATGTATTAAAGGTCAAATCATAACTAAGAGGATATTTGATCAATAATAATATAATTAAGATTAATTAATTATTGGAATTAGTTAGAGGTTAGGTATTGAGGATAAAAATTAATAATTAAAAAAAAAAAAATTTAATGGATTTAGGAAGGTAGAAAATTGGTTAAAGCAGGGAATGTGTGAATAGATGAAACATTGAAAAATAAATTTAAAAGAATGGTTAGTTAATAATAATTATATAATTAATACTGATTAAATTATATAATTAATACTAATTACATATTAATTACAATTAATTAGAGGTTAGGAATAAGAATAATTGAAAATCATGGATTTAGGAAGATTAAATTGATAATTATGGATTTAGGATGACAAAAAATTATTGAATAGAGATTGGAATGGCGAGAATTTATGAGAAAGGAGCCGGGGGGGTGTGTGTGCTCAGGAACATACGAGGAAAGGGTGGCACATGAAATCCATAAGAAATCTTAGTTTGAATTCCTTATATGATGAATGGGAGGTTTCCATGATTGGCTAAGTTTATACCCATCTTCATGGTTAAAATTGTTAGGATGTTTTTTGATTTTGAGAGCTTCACATATAATGTGAGAAGAGTAATGGGGTGTTGAGGCTAGGAAATTCTTGTTTTGTCAAAACAAATTAGATGTTTAGAATTGAAAGAGTGTTCAACAATAGTTGATTTTGAGATGCAATTGTGGGTTGTGTCAGCTATGTGTTCTTTAAGACAGGCTTTGATGGATCTCCCAATTTATCCAATGTATGATTTTCCACAGGAGCAAAGAATTTGTTAAAATCCCAGACCAAGCATTGGGTTAGATTTATCCTTGGTATATTTGAAGGATTGTTTGAGAGCTTTGAAAAGATTGAAGACAATTTTGATATTCTTTTTGGCAAGAATTTTGGATATGTGATTAGTAGTGCCTTGGATGTAGGGGAGAGAAAGGAGAGCTAGAAGGGGGATTGAGGAGGAAGAAAAGTTTGACTTAGGGTTGCAGGCTGAGCAGATTTGTTATTTTGAGAGTAGGTGTAGCCATTGGAAAAAAGGGCCTTGGTTAGGTGGGATTTTTCTTTCTCAAGAAATTGGGGGTCAGAGATTCAAATGGCTCGATTGACAAGATTGTTTAGGAAAACATACTTTTGAGTAGGATGGTGATGGGATTGGGCATGAAGGTATCAGTCAATATGAGTCTTTTTGCGATAAAATTGGTGGGTAAGGAAACCATTAGGGAAGAGAGAGATGAAAACATTGAGAAAGGGGAGGTATTTGTCCTTCCCCATTTCCATAGTAAATTGGATATGGGGGGAAATTCTATTTAAATGGTTGAGAAGGGAAGTCAGCGAGGAGAGACTAGGAGGCTAGATAATGAAAGTGTCATCGACGAATATGAACCAAAATTTAGTTTTGAGATAAAAGTTGTTGAGGGATGAGGTATCAAAGTGCTCCATGAAAATATTAGCAACCACCAGGGATAGAGAATACCCCATGACTATTCCTTAGGTCTGTTCATAGCATGGCACCACTAATCACATATCCAAAATTATTTCCAAAAATAATATCAAAATCATCTTCATTCCTTTCAAAACTATCAAACAATGTCAGATCTGCTAAGGATAAATTTGACGCAATGCTTGGCCCAAGAGTTTACCAAATTCCTTTCTCCCGTGGAAAATCATACATTGGACAAAATGGAATATCCTTCAAATCCCATTTCAAATAAAACATAACTAAAAAAACCCACAATCACATCTCAAAATCAACTATTTTTGAACACTCTTTCAATTCTAAACATCTAATTTGTTTTTACAAAACGAGAATCTAGGCCTCGACACCCCATTACTCTTCTCTCATCATACATGAAATTCTAAAAAAAAAATTAAAAAAATCCTAACAATTTTAAACGTGAAGACAGGTATACATTTAGCCAATCCTGGAAACCTATCATTCATCACATCAGACAATCAATCTAAAATTTCTTATGTATTTCATGTGCCACCCTTTCCTCGTCTGTTCACATACACCCCTTGCCTTTGTTAGAAATTATCGTGAAAATATACGTACTTTAATTCTAAAAGTATATGGAGAGGATTGTATCAAAGAGACCCGGATGTTTTAGAAGCTTCGAACTAAAATTATGAAACAAGTTGTTGATCTTACCTTCCTTAAACATTGTCGAGATTCTCAACTCCTTCCTTCTTTCACTCGAATCCACTAGCATTGTCATCAACCTGATCTTAATCACATTTTTACCAGGGATAACACCACCATAATCGAGCATAAATCCACCATTCTAGGTCAGATATTAGCCGCTTATCCTCCAAGGTATTTGTTAGCATCATTATTTTTAGGGTAGAGTTAGAGGTTTGTCCAGAATTTTCAGAGTCATGCCTTGGTCTTGGGAATACCAAGGCATTCCTAAATGAGTCATAGTGAGTGTGTTCTGTTCATGAAGTCATTGATCAAATAAAGGGTAATATGCATGTCAAGAGTTAAGTCATAGGTTTGAGTCAAAGGGTGTTGTGTCTATCTCATAATACACCATCAAGGGGTATAAGAGTTCATCATTTTGAAATATTTGTAAAGGTCTTTGTCTTCCTAGTTTAAAATCATGTCACTAAATGGGAAATTATGTGTCAAAGTTGAGTCATAGGTTAGGTATGAAAGTCATGTAAAAATGTATCATGGTTCATCATCACAACTGATGATGTCAGAAAAGGGACAATGATTACACCCTGTGTCATTTGTATCGTTGGCAAGCTTCAAACATATGTGCGTTGCGCAAATTCGTTGTGAAAATTACTAGAATTGGCTTGGGAGGTCTTGTCATCTATGAAGAAGTAATTTCTTTTCAAATATGCTCCTTATCCACAAATGCATGAAAATTTTCCACCTTTTTCCTATTTGTATGCACCCTCAACCTGTTCGTAAGATGTAATCTCCCTAGCTAGCTTCAAATCCCTCTGCTACGCAAACGATCCCCCTCGCTACACAAACATTGTGCAAACCCTGTTGCTCTGTTTTTTGCTACACATCCTTTGTTCGCTTTGTCATTGTGCAAAAATATTTTTGAGCTCATTGTTTATCCTAGCTTATCTCATGAATAAGCTCTCATCTCATACAACGAAAGTATGTTACTCTTATTTGAGCAAACCCTATCCCTGTTGATTTGCTACTCAAACTTACCTACTGAATTTCGAAGACACATTTTCTTTTAACCAATTTGAAAATTTTACCTTGCAAAGAATATATCGTAGAGCCATGACAACATAGGAGAAAAAGAAGTACAAGGGAGGAAATGTGTTGAGGTATGAGCCACAATATTTGACTTTGGTAAATTCAGACCTTGCCTACAGAATGTATTTTGAGTAGGCTGGGTGCATAAGATTTTGTGAGAAGATCCAAGGGTATAACGCGCAACTGACAAAGGAGTTCTCCATGAAATTTAATGGTGTCCAGACAACCATTGATGAGGTCATTGTTCCAGTATCATAGGAGATCATAACAACTGCAACATCTTGATTTTTAAATAGTCAAGGTTAAGCATGAAGATCATTCCATTTTAGCATTTAACCATAACCATAAATGTTGCAACAACTAAGATCACAAGAAGAAGCACCATGCACAAGAACACAAGAAGTATCATGGGAAACCCTTCTTAACAAGGGAAGAAAACCCAACCAAATCCTTTTATATATTATTCAAGAGAAAGACCTTCACCACCAAGAAAACCTAGCACACAAGAGGGTGCTCAAACCCTAGAAGACTAGCGCCCAAGAGAGGTGCACACTTTTCCCAAGAAGGTGTACTTGCTGAAATTTGCAAACTCACTTGAAATATATGATTCCTCAATGGGGAATTTACCTTTACTTATACTAACTTGAACCTATGAATATAAGTGTCTATTGGCACAACAAGGCCGACTTCACTAACTTATAATATAATTAATATTAACCAGATTAATTATCTTTTACATTAATTACCAGTCACATTAAGGTGGAGCCGACCTGTACCCTTTACATTACAATTAGGGTTACAGGAAGGTCTAAATCTTGAACAATATAGAAGGGATCTGATACACCCACTAGTGCTTATCCACTAGGGGCAAATCCATAGGGATTTCCATATCTCTGGCTCACTTCATTACATAGAATAACTAGTCCACACGTTCACCTGTGCTCATCCACATGCACGTCCACTCAATAGATCTTATTTCCCACTATATTACACATGAGAGTCATCTGGAGTTTCTCATCAACTCTTCTGCTCAAAGGAGGCTAATACATCATCTTCATTTTTGTTTTCATGACGATGCACCCAACACTTTGGGATTTCACACGTTCACCTTGTGCTCAACCACATGCACGTCTAACTCAGCAAATCACCTTTCCCAAAAGAGAATCATATGGGGTTATTCTCAACTCTCTGAATGGAGGAGGTCATCTCTACATTCCAGTTCTGTCTTAGATAGGAACCACGTACCCTCTTCAAGGGATTTCTCTAAGGTTTGTAAGCTGGATAATATTTCACATCGATGCAATAATCCACATCTCACAGGTTTGTAATATGGAGAATGTCTCACATATATGCAATCATCAACACTCCCTCTCAGCTAGGGATGCATTCTTCATCATGCCAAGTCTCACACAGATGTACATTGAATTTTGTCTTGGTTGGAGTCAGCAATACTCCCTCTCAACTAGGGAGGAATTCTTCACCAAGTTAGTTTGGTGAAGATGTCTGCTCATGTGTAGGAAGGTACTGCATGTGTATGTTTTTCCTCTGCACCATATCTCTGATATAGGGACATTTCATCTCACCATGTTTTGATCTATCATGAAACACTGGTTTCTCAAAGAGGTTTACACACATCTCTGGTTATCATCATAGGATCCATCTCATCATCAAGTAAATCTATCAGAAGCTTGTGAGGCCATACTTCTTCACACACTCAATGGTACATACTCTGCTTTTGTGGTATTCAAGGCCACAGAGATTTTGTTTTCTGTTGCATCAGGAAACCATGGAAAACTTCATGGTAGAACATCAACTAGATGTGCTCTTTCGGTCCACTGTACTTTCTGCTCAATCTGAATCAGCATATCCTGCAAACTCAAGTTCACTCTGGAGGCATATCTCAAGTCATATCCAACTGTGCCTCATATATATCTTAATACATGTTTTTCTTGTTGTTTAGTGAGTCTGTTTCGGTTGACTCATGAAATGACTAAGCACATTCACTACATGGAATGAATCAAGTTTGGTGTTAACCAGATACATCAGTGATCCAATCAACTGTGGATTAGTCTTGTCTGAATTATCATCAATCTTCTCCTTTTACATTCATCACGATGGATTTTTCATTCTGTCATACTTGAACTTCTTTAATATATTCACTGTATATTTTTCTTAACTCAGGAAAATCTCATCGGTCCTCTGTCATACTTCTTGTCCCAAGAAGTAGTGCATCATATTCAGATTCTTCATCTTGAATTCAAAAGTCAAGGATTACTTGTATCCAACAACAAAGATTTCTGAATAATTCACCAAAATCAGGCTCTTGTCATCAACACTGTAATGATATAGATTTGGATCAGCAACAGTCTTGCTGAAATCCAAACTCATCAACAATTTATCTATCTAATATAGTTTCCAACACATGGATGGTAGTACGGATGGAAGTGTATTGGGTTTATTGGATCAAGTGTTTCATCATAGACAACTCCCTTTGTTTGTGAGAAACCTCTGGATATAGACATCGTTTTGTATTTCTAGACACTTCCATCAGTTGCATGTTTGATCTTATAGATCCAAATGGAAGTTACCACAAACTTCCCTTCTGGTACCCGAATAATATCTTATGCATCATTATTTAAGATATATTGGTATTCCTCTATTATGGCATCTTTCCATACCTGTTCTCCTGTTGCTTCTCTAAGACAAGGAAGCTCAACATCAATAATGTGGCTCATGAGTTGAAGGATAACTTGAAAAACTCTTTTACTTTCTCGGGATGTGCCTTGAGAGCCTTGTATGTTTCTTTGGCTCTTGCAGAGTGAGTCTAGGTAGGCATTTTATGTCCTACTGCAATATCTCTGAACATATCAACTGGAGCAACTGGATCAACTTGAATAATGTTTGTCTCCCTCTGAGCTGTTGAAGGGGGGAGAAGGTATTATCTTACTGTCAATCTCCATCTGAGGTTTTATAGGTTTTTTTGAATGGGTATCTCTTCTTTAAGGACAACGTTTCTTCTTTTTATCTCATAATAATCAATTAAATATGGCTTGGACTCCCGTACCAAGGATAATGGTCCAAGTCTTTGAGGGCTCCCATACTAGGGATTTATTCAATAATGCAATCAACTAAAAAATTTGAAATCAATTGATTTACCTGGTTTGTATTCATTCTTTAGTTTTAGAGGAAGTACTTCTCCTCTCTCTTCTCCTCATTCTTTTGAGGTGGGTTTGTATCAATGTCAATGGTAGACGCATATTGTCTTCCCTTATTCCTGTTGGGACAATTTCTTGCATAGTTTCCATAATTGTCACATCTGAAGCACTGAATTTCTGAAACATCTCTTCTTTTATAAACTAGATTTGATGAATACTTTTCAGCTTTAAATATTTTCCTGAAATTTCTTTTGAATTTTCCTCCTTTCTTTGTATGAAGTGCAAGAGCATGATTTTCTTCTGAGGAATCTTCCACTCCTGTATTTCTAAGTCTAAGTTCTTATTGAGTACAATCTGTCCATATATGATCAAAGGTTGGTAGATATTCTCTTCCACTGATACTTTGAATGAAAAGCTCCCATGATTTTGGAAGGTTTTTGAGAGAGGTTAATACAAGTTCTCTATCAGACATGATTTCTCTGATGGTCTCTAGTTGTTTTTTAATCTCTGATAACTTTATAAAGAAGATGGAAACTGTGTCACCTTTCGTCATCTTGGTATTTTGAAGTTGGCTCTTCAAGGTAAGAGCTCTGAGGGTGTTGTCACTTTCAAACATTTGTTTTAAAACTTCATACATATCATAGGTTGTCTTCATGTTGGCAATACAAGGTAAGAGATGATCTCTTACTGAGTAGATGATTAATTTTCTTTCTTTGACATCTTATTCCTTTCTTATCTTATTCTCTACATCTATAGTTGTGTCTTGTAGGGTTTTAGTTACCACATCCAAGGGGTCATGTTCTTCAAGGGTGACCTGAAGCCTTGATTTCGAGGAGTTGAAGTTTCTTGCTCCATCAAGCCTATCTTCTATTAAGGCTCTGTTCTTCATTTGATTGGTTTCTTCAAACTCTCGCCAATTGGATTTTGAAAACCTAATGATTAGGTTGAATTAGTAACCTTGGATTATGTTGGGCTCATGACTACCAACAATAAAATTGATAGTTTCACAGAGATTCTTGATGATTTAAAAATGTTTCTTCAGAAATATAAGATTAATATTTTGTAGGAAATTTCGGCACCCTAGAAACCCTAGGGTCAAAAACTCAAAATTATCAGAATTTGATTTTAAGAGCTTCTGGATATGTGCTAGAGCTGGCCGTACTCTTCTATGCCAAAAATAGCCTCAACATACAAGTATTAAGGGTTGGATCACCAAAGAAAGGAGGGTCGTACATATTTTTCTGGAAACCCTCGGAGGGTCATACGGTTCTGCAAAAGTGAGAGGAGACTTGGTAGATGCTTGTGCAATGGGTTATTTCAAGACCTATGCTCTGATACCATGTTGATTTTTCAATAGTCAAGGTTAAGCATGAAGATCATTCCATTTTATCATTTAAGCATAACCATAAATTTTGCAGCAACCAAGATCACAAGAAGAAGCACCATGCACAAGAACACAAGAAGTATCATGGGAAACCATTCTCAACAAAGGAAGAAAACCCAGCCAAATCCTTTTATATATTATTCAAGAGAAATACATTCACCACCAAGAAAACCTAGCACACAAGAGGGTGCTCAAACCCTATAAGACTAAAACCCAAGAGAGGTGTGCACTTTTCCCAAGAAGGTGTATTTGGTGAAATTTCCAAACTCACTTGAAAGATATGATTCCTCAATGTGGAATTTACCTTTACTTATACTAAACTAAACCTGTGAATAGAAGTGTTTATTGGCACAACATGGCCGAACTCACTAGATTATAATATAATTAATATTAACCAGATTAATTATCGTTTACATTAATTACCAGTCACATTAAGGTGGGGCCGACCTGTACCCTTTATATTACAATCAGGGTTACAGGCAAGTCTGACTCTTGAACAATATAGCAAGGGATATCATACATCCACTAGTTCTCATCCACTAGGGGCACATCCATAGGTATTTCCACATCTCTAGCTCACTGCATTACATAGAAGAATCACTTCTCCACACGTTCACCTGTGTTCGTCCACAAATAGGTCCACTCAACAGATCTTCTTTCCCATTGCATTACACATGAGAGACATCTGGATTTTCTCTTCAACTCTTATGCTCAGAGGAGGCTAATACATCATCTTCATTTATGTTCTCATGATGATTCACCCAACACTTTGGTATTTCACACATTCACCTTGTTCTCAGCCACATGCACATCTAACTTAACAGATCACCTTTCCCACAGGAGAATCATACGGGGTTCTTCTCAACTCTCTGAATGGAGGAGGTCATATCTACATTCCAGTTTTGTCTCATATAGGAACCACATACCCTATTGAGGGGATTTCTCTCAGGTTTGTATGCTGGAGAATATTTCACATGGCTGCAATGATCCACATCTCACAAGTTTGTAAGCTGGAGAATGTCTCACATAGTTGCAATCATCAACACAATAGAGATTCCAATACAGGGATAGAAATGGTTTAAAGGTATGCCTTTGGATATTATGTTTTATATTGATTTCTTCAAGCCTCAGTATAGAAAACATAAGATTGGTGCCACTATCCCCAGGGAGTATGTTTTAGAACCCTATGAGAATTTGTTGAGCATAATCCAAAGGTATTTTACTTGTAAGGGTAGGTTTGAAAGTGTATACCAGTACCACATAAGGCTCCTCATGCATTTCACAGGGAAAATCCCCATAAAATTACCCTTTTACCTGTATAGAATCTAGGAAAAATGGCAGACAAATTCCAAGCCAGGGATTACCAACTTAAGAGCAACCTGTTCCATTTCTCCTTGGTGAAGATGTTAGTGGTTGAGGAGATAAGAAAGATAAACATGGACCGGGATTCCTTCTTAACCTCAAAAAATATTCCCCTGGATCCCAAAGGAGATACTCCCTTGTCTGTTGAAAGACTGGATTCTAATAACTAAGGGGTGAAAGGAGGAAGTATTGATGAAAAAGGAAAAGGAAAAGAGAGTGAGGGTTCATCACCAAGCCAGCTAGTTTTGAAGAAATGTAGGAAACTACAATTCACTAATGAGCCAAAGGAGACATGAGCTCCTAATAAAATAATAACAAGGTCATATGCTATGAGGCCTCCCATACCCACAGTGCAGATCGAGTTTGTTGAAGCCGCAACTTAGGATATGGATGAAGATAAGGTAAAGTTAGAGGAGAAAGGTTCATAGGTCAGGGAGATGCAACAACAACTCAGGGAAGCTCAACATGTTATAATTTAGTTTTACTAGGAGAGTAGAGAATTGAAGAGGAAGTTAGCAGAGAAGGCTCCTGAGGCACAAACACCACAAACCAAGGAATATCCTAAAATTGAAATATCCAAGGGAAAGGGAGTTTTACAAAGTCCTGAGATTGCAATTACAATCAAGCCTTCAACTCCTGTAACAAGGTCTCTGGCTAGGAAAAAGTGTGTAGATGTGCATGGTCAACATGCAACAATGGAAATACCCCATACATCACCCGAAGAGGGTGAGAAAACTATGAAATGGTTAAAAAAACAGTTAAGAGAGGCCCATGACCTAATTATCCAGCTCAGAGAAGAGAATTGGTTAATGGAACAAAGGATAGAAAGGAATTTCCGAGAATGTGTACTCGCCACCAAAATTGTTTGTGAAGCACTTTCAGTTGCCCAATTCAAATTGAAGAAAAATGAATGTTTATCTAATAAAATCCAGAATTTAAAGAGGCAAAATCTGTCATTGAGAAAAGCAATCAAGGCTTTAAGATTACAAGTGAAAATTGATGAAGAAGGTAAATATAGAATGAACCTTCTTGCTGAAATGGCATAGATATGAGTAAGGAAGCCTTACAGTTTTGTATTTTTGGGTATTTGATTATTTCAAGTTTTTTTTTTATGTCATAAAAGTTGTGGGAAGCATGCATTTAATGTTGGAGAAAGGTTTTCACAAGGGTGACAACATAAAACATTTTCTGGGCACATTTGTTTTTTTGACTGGTAAACTGTCATACACAACATTTGCATAGCAAGTTCTTACTACGCAAATGTTGTAGACTCATATGATTAAAAAAGACATCATGAGGTGAAAGGAATATGATTTTTAAGGTAAATACAGGTTCCCAGTCATTTGATGCCACCTAGATCTGCACGAGTTACAAAAAAATGAGGTTTTCTATGCAAAGCTGCTACAAAACTGCTATAGGTAGCACTTGCACAACAATAGCCCAAATTTTCTACCCAAAGGTGGTAGAGTTTTCCAACGATGCATAGGATGACTTGAAATACTTTCCAAATGTACTTGGTGATTCATCACAACAACATGGTCGATTTTTTCTCAAGATACATGATTGTAAAAGATAATTTTTTTGTTACATTGAGATGGTCAAAATTAGATCTTCTATTTTTAGCAAATCATGTAGGAGTAGTTCTCCTTGAAAGAAACCAAATCCATAATTATAGGAAGCAGTAGTTCGACTCCTAGTAGCCTAGTGTGGAAATAGGCTCTTATATATTTTGATCATTTTCATGTAAAGAAGCGTGAGTTGGCATAAAGTATATTTATTTTAATCCTTATTGTAATATTCTCTGAATCTGAGCGAAATACAAATGCATAAGTCCTGAACATTTTATGAAAAAGATTCTAATGGTGGTGGTATGAAGTCCATACTCTTATCTTTGTATGTACTTCTTGTGTCCATACTTTCATCTTCATTTTCTTCTGTTTAAATTGGATAATTGAAGGGTCTAGAATTCATCTAATGGTGCTTTAGACTCAAGTTATTTAAACTCTCTTTCTCTTCTTAACTAGGTCATAATTCATCTTTCATGGTGCTCTAATTCTGTTATATGTTTCTTTTCCTCTTCCACCCTACACAACAAAACTCAAAACTAAAATTTCATCACCTAATTTAGCCTTTGTTTCTCTGGAAATTTCTACCTACTGGTCATTGTTTTCATTCATTTTTCAAGGGTTAAATCCATAGCCCAAAATATCCCTCTTCTCCTTGCCAAAAAAACTCTATAAAATCCCTTCAAAACATTAAAACCTAGCCATTGACCTACCAAGAAAATCTATCTATTAGAGACTAAGTGACAAGAGAGATACCTCTCTGAACTGAGTAGGCTAGTATCCAGTTCTAAAGTGGTTTGTGGTTACCTTTGTAGATTGTTTCTTCAGCCCAACAATTTACTCATTGCTAACAATATTTAAGCTTCATTTAAAACTCTCTTCTTTTCTTTATTTTGATATATGGTCGATGATTGACCATAGATCCTTTAATTCAACATTCAATATTTTTGAAGCTACCATTGCTCAAAAAAATCACAAATATAACAATTTTCTCACCTTGAAGTGTTCCCCTATCTCTCTCATATATTGAATTCCCGTTATTTTAACAGTTTACCTACCTCAGATTACTCTTTCCCTCAGTGCTCTCACCCTCCAACACTGCACCATCCAACCACTAATTCTTCTCTCCTCACCACTTCCTCTTCTTTTGACCTAGCCCTTGTTTCCAACTCTAATTATCTTGACCTACATACTCAAAATTCAGCCTCACAACCTTAATATCCCACTCTCCCCCCTCTTCATTCTCCTAATTCAAACTCCTCTTTTGTTGATCCCTCACCCTTTACCTACTCGTCCCTCGGTCTGTCTCTTTCTTGTAATAATAAATCAGATCCTTTATCCATGGATAATGCCCCTACCTCTGTTTTCTTCCCATATAACCCTGATTTGGGTTGCGCCCCCCCTTCCCTTTTCTTGACCACCAATATTCCTCCTCAGTTCCTTTCCACTGTCATAAACTTATCCTCTTTTGTTTTGGATCCACCCTCCCTTCACCTTTCAGATAAAGGATTTAATTTTTCCCTTGCTCCTCAACATATTTACCTTGAAGATATTATTAGCTCAATCAAATTTGTAACCCAAAACCCTCCCCCTCATGAAGCAAAAGAAATTAGGCAAGATTGTGGTAGAATTCTCCAGTGTGCAAAACCTCCTAAACCTAATCTGACTAAAGACGAATACCAATCTATTCAACATCTTAATAATAACTGTGATATTATTATCTTAAAATATGATAAAAGTAACACCACTGTCATCATAAAAGTAACACCACTGACAACCCAAAATCCCTTGAATATATGGACAACCAAAAATACACAAAAAAGACATCCCCCTCAAACCTAGAGTTAGCGCTATTAGTTCCCCCACCCATGCCCTTTCTCACTTTTTGGATGTCAAACTTAAACCCTTTACTGGTAAAACTTACTCCTTCATTACATAATTGTTGGCCCTTGACCAAGTTTTGGGAGTTTCTTGGTCATGTTGACCTATTTTGGGACTTCGACAGCTTGTCGAAGGAGGAGCACAAGATGAAGCGGAGATCACGGGATCTTGGCTCCCTTTTGGGATTCTTTTTGGGCTTTTGGGAATATGTAATGAGAAAGGGATGTCGGCCCAGGGGTTTACCCGTGTTTAGGCCTATTTTGTATATATAAATAGATGCCTAGGCTAGGAAGGAAAGGAGGAGACTAATGAAAGGCTAAGTTCTAGATCTGAGTGATATGAATGTATGCTAAGTCCAAGTAGGATTTTGGATGCTTTGTGCGTGATTGTAAGAGACTTGTGCAGAGATGAGTGTAAGTAGTTGTGACAGATTGTGAAAGGCTTAGTGCTGTAACGTGAGGAAGAAGGATCTAGCAAGCTGCGCAGATCTTCTGTCCTATGCGGAGTAAGGGTTAGAGGCTCTGTGCTGTAACAGATTGACTAAAGGCAATAAAGAAGAAGAGTTGGTGGACGTGGCCCCAGAAGGGGGGTGAACCATGTAAACACTGTGTTATCTTGCTTGGTGCTTGCCTGAATGTGTTGATGTCTTCTTTGCTTAGTGATTTGATATGATTAGATAGATCTTCTTATGCTTAGTGATAATGATGTATAGAATGTTAGATCTAATGTACATGAATATGATCAGTGCTTGATCAGTTACATATGACCTATTTTAATTATGCTAAGTGCTTGTATATGGTAGAGTACCTTGAATACTGCGAGGCTCTGTTTTCTCAGCGAAGTAGACAATGATTGCATGTTAAAGAAATGAAGGTGCTAAATGATTTATTAAGTAATACGATCACAGATCTGTGTCCCATCTAAGGATGCAAATACTTGAGTCCTGCAACCACCCCTTCCTCTACCTCAGGAGAGACTTCATCTGCTTCGCAGGTGTTTCCGAAAGGGCCAGTAGTTAGGGTTTTGTTGGTGCATTGTTGTAGCGCTGAACCCTGGGTCTGCCCCTATGCCAACAAATGGTTCCGTTGCCGGGACCTGAAACTGTGATTGCTGGGAACTAAGGAAGAAGAAACTTTGTGCAAAGATTCGATCTAAAAGTGTGAAATCTCTATGCGTAGATCTGTTTCCCTAGTGCGCAGCATTTTACTTGATCTATGAAGCTCTGAGCTAAAAAGAGAAGGCCAGATTTGAAGGAAAGAAGCTCGATCTGAAGAAAGGAGGTTGGATCTGAAAAAAAGAAGAAAGATATGAAAGCTTTGTGTTATAAGAAAGGTAAAAGTGGAAACTTTTGACTAAAAGAGGTAAGATCTGCAAGCTATGTGCTCTGATAAAGGTAAGAATAGTTAAAAAGTCTTAGATCTGAAAGCTTTGTGCTCTCTAAAAATAAGATAAGTGGAAATTTTTGTTTATAGAGTATGAATATAGGTATGTTTGATAGATTCTGTCCTAGCTTAAAAACTAGGGCACTAATAGATGAAAGAAAAATTCTTATGAATATATCTGATAAGAATCATGAAAGATATGTTATACCTATGCATAGAAAAGATGTTTGGACTAACAAATGGATGCAGGATCCTAGAAATAATTTGTTTCAGGTTTGCTCATACGATCCTAGTGCACAGTACAAAAGAAGCTAGGGATCATTTAAAAGGAAGAGAGGATTAACCCTCTGTTGCGGTTGCAAAAGGTCGGAACATCTTGCTAAGGAATGCCCTGGTGGAAGACCTAGTTATCTTTGTTGTAAATCTCTAGACCATGAAGTATTGGATTTCCCTAGAATGATCACTAAGCTTGAAGGAATGAACCTGAATCAAGAGAACCCTAAGGCAGATCTAGAAAAGGTAGAACCCCAAAAAGAATCAGAGAAAGTATTGATACAAATAAAAGAAACCCTGAATGACCACCAACATGTCAGCTTATCAAAGATCTTTAAAGAGAAGGAATGCATCGAAGCAAGAATAGGGGACTTCGACATTGACTGTGTTTTGGATGAGGAAACACATATGAGTATTATGCCAGAGAGAACCTGGGAAGCTATAGGAAGGCCTGCTATGATCCCTTCATTAGGAGGAATAAGTTTATTCAAAGGAAAGATAGTAAACCTATGTGGAAGGATCTCTCGGATAGCTATGACTGTCAATGGAAATTCAACAGAAGAAGACTTTGATATTATTAAATTTGTTGAAGATAGTGCCCCGTTTACCATGCTAATAGGGAAACCTTGGATTGATAGAGATCAAGCCAGATGAAAGGAATAAGAAGAAGTTTTGGAACAAAAGAAGCAAGAGTTAAAATACTTTATGACCAGAAGGATCACGCACTTGATTGAGGAACAAGAGAGAAGATCGCAGATATTTAATACTAGAATCCTGGATGTCGAAGCTAAGAGAACACTAGAGGATCCTCAGGAGATTGAATTACCTATCCCAGACACAAAAGAAGTATTATCTAGGAACCCTAGGAAATAATTTCAACAACACGAAGTAACTAAGACCAAAGAAGAAAAGAATCATAACGAGAAACACATTACCGAGATGAAGCTCACTGGAAAGAAGGATAGAAAGTTAAGAAAAAAAAGGGATAATACTGAAAGGTTACAGGAGGTTCTAGAGGAGACCTCGCAGAAAGAAAAATTGCAGAATTGGAGCTTCTTTGAGATATCATAACAACGACACATGGCACTTCGCCATGACGAATCAATATAGTCATTGGGGCCGATATATCCATTCGACTTCCACTCCGAACGGACAAAAAAGAAATAAAGGTTCATCATTCGACTGTTGGACCATTCCATAATGGATCAAACATAAGTTAATGGAGGCTTATACTCGTTGCAAGCCGACCATTGTTGATTTACCTATTTAGATCATTGTGCCACACAACGAGAACAATTTTTCCAAATGAGAATTTGAGCCCATAGACTAAGCCAAGTTTATACAGTGATCATTGTGCTCTCGTTCTCTATCTCATTACTATGTCTGAGTTGTTCCCCGATCCCGCGAATTGTTTATCCAAAGTGCGTATGTCGGAAGCATTGCGTGCTATAGAGATATTTTTTGAAGAGGTTCTGATTGACTTGATGATAGAGAGAGTCATGTTAGAGCGAGGGTTGTCTACAGGTGTACAAGCATCGTCGACGAGAGTACTGCAGGCCTCTCCTTCCACTGCTCGAACCGGTCCATCCTAGCCAGCCGATGAGAAGAGCACTAAGCATAGAGACGATCTCACAAATGCTAAGCTGATTACAAGAATTCTACCTGCTTATCTACCACCTATGAGTGGCACCATCAATCGTGATAGTGTACCCCATGAATTTGAGTATGCTTTGATCACTGCGTACCTTCCGAAAGAAGTGCACACAGTTCATGCCGACCAGGATAAGCTCAATGCGTTGAAGTTCAGTGACTTCAACCTCAGGGACAAGAAGGTTTACAGTATGCTCGCTCCTCATAAATATATGACGCAAACTAAATGAAATAACTCCAATATTATTGCTCAATCATGGACCCAGAACCTCGTGTAGTCAACCATACTTAATGTAATGAAGATTCCTAACTTTGGGAGGCATCAAAAAGTGAATGTCTACGTAAAGTTTTTTCTATTCTAATATCATGGAGGATACTTATAGTTGAATCGCCACATCACAGTGGATCCAACTTTGATTAATTAGATCACGGGGCTTAGCATGCAGGGCCCCAACCCACAAGATTTCTACCCCGGAAAGACCGCAGATCGCACTCTCACCCAGAGAATAAAGGATACCTACGGTGATGTAGAGAAGGGCATGCGAGGCTACAAGGTAGCCTCTATCTAGAGTGGTGTAATGTTCCTTTCCTGTCAGCTGATCGCAGGAAATCTAGTTCGCAAGAACTAACCAACCCAAGTAACCGGATTTGTAGTCAACCTCGTAGGGAAGTGCGCAGAGGGACTACATATGAATTGGGTGAAATACTTGGTGAACCAGCTAGAACTAGACTGCAGGGAAGCATAGGACCAAGGGTACAAGTTCCATTTTAGTTGGCTGCTCATATTAATCACTTTCATTGCATGGGAGATGCCATAAGGTGAAACCTTCCCAGATGTCGAGCCCTTTGAACCACTGGCTGTGAAGTTCAGTACGTTGTGGTATTCCAACGACATGAACAAGCAGTGGAAATCAGATGTCGTCTTCCACACGTATTATAGCCAGTTGAAGGTATCCATACAGGCCATGCCTCGCATTACACCGAACACACTTCACAGATTTAGGCTATTGATGAAATTCAATGCGGACTGCCACTTCATTTACATCACAGTGCACGCTAATGAGCATCACCAACAACTACAGTCATACTACAAGTTAATAGAGGATGACTTGGAGGAGATTACCAAGGAATGGTTGGTGGACCTCCTTGTTCCAACGGACCCCGCAAATATGTCTGATGTTGACAGCCCTGAAACTGCACTGGATATAGACGGGCCTAGCAAGATAAAGAAGACCGAAGAGGTCAATGATTTAAACAGTTCATCCGTAAAGACCGCGTCTATCTCAGCCGAGCAAGGAGGTGATGGCACATAAATATAACAAAAGAAAGGTGAGGTTACACTACCAAGAGACAAGGAGGATCCCTCGAAGAAAGGGAAGGTTTCTCCTCCAAAACCTTCTTCAAGGAAGAAAATGAAAGTAACTAGAACCAAGTTTGAGACCACCCTAAAATCGGATGACTTTGAATTCATTATCGCTGCACTGAACGATGCTTCGCTGGTGATAGCAGAGAAGTAGGAATCCAAGTAGGAGGAGGTGTTCAGTCACATCAAGGCCAAGCTTCAAGAAGTGCAGCAGGCACTACAGTCTAGCCGCACAGTATCCACTGTGCCCCTGACAGTTGGAACACCAGAACTAGGTGATGAGCCCGCTCAATTACACCATATTGTCGATACAGTCGAAGCTCGCCTTCGACGAGATCAAGAAGAAACAACGCAAGCCACCCAGGCTCTGGCACAAGCATAGGGATATCTTCTAGAACAACACAATAATGAAGAACAATAAAAACTTGGTCTCCAAGAAAAGTGGGATGAAGAGAAAGAAGAGCTACAACAAAGCAAGGAACAGTTGCTCGCCGATCAACTTGAAGTTAAGGAAAGGGTCAACAAAGCACTTCGCTCTATGACAATCGTCGAAGTACAGACTGAAGAATGAGTTCCATAGCAGGTGGCACAACT
The DNA here is from genome assembly GCA_032191745.1 of Picea mariana. Lineage (NCBI taxonomy): Eukaryota > Viridiplantae > Streptophyta > Pinopsida > Pinales > Pinaceae > Picea > Picea mariana. The sequence continues at coordinate 77,401 of JASDQU010102658.1, forward strand.
CGAAGAGGTAATCCAGAATCTCCAACAGTGCATCATAGAACTAGAGCTCCACGCTATACCCAAAACCCCTCAGGAGATAAGAGACCAACGAGAAGCAACTGCTTGCAGCGCAGTGGGCAGATTAAAATATCTTGCCTTGGAGTGCAAGTAGCTAAGTAACTAGAGTGCCCAGACATATGAAAACCTTACAGAGAATCCAAAATTACAAGCGTTGGAGTCGCAGCTCTAGGAAGAAAAACAACATGCAGATACGCTACAAGCATAACTGAAGGCCCTGTCAGTAGTAGATAGAATTAAGAGGTCTCACAAATAATGTACAGCTCAGCAGTAGGTTCATATGATTCAAAGAAAAGTGATGGAAGTCACTCAATGACTTCAACCTATGCAAGATGAGGCATGTTTGCTATTTACAGAGGTTGAGAGCCAAGGAGCAGAGCTAGACCAGGTCATCCTCACAATAGAACAATGCCTAGAAGGACTGATGAACGGCGCAGTGATCCAAGAGTTCACCAAGAAAGAGGCCACAACAAAGCAGCAAGTTGAAGTAGCTCGAGCCAAGCTCGAGGCGTTCGAGGTAGAGTTGGTCAGACCAAAGTGAATCGAGACTAGTCACAGGTGAGTGTTGGGGGTCTGTTGGCCCTTGACCAAGTTTTGGGAGTTTCTTGGTCATGTTGACCTATTTTGGGACTTCAACAGTCTGTCGAAGGAGGAGCACAAGATGAAGCAGAGATCATGAGATCTCGTCCCCCTTTTAGGCCTCTTTTTAGGTTTTTGGGAATATGTAACGGGAAAGGGATGTCAACCCATGGGTTTACCCATGTTTAGGCCTATTTTGTATATATAAATAGATTCCTAGGCTAGGAAGAAAAGGAGGAGACTAATGAAAGGCTAAGTGCTATATCTAGGTGATATGAATGTATGCTAAGTGCAAGTAGGGTTTTGGATGCTTTGTGCATGATTGTAAGAGACTTGTAGAGCTGAGTGAAATTAGTTGTGACAGATTGTGAAAGGCTTAGTGATGTAATGCGAGGAAGAAGGATCTAGCGAGCTGTGCAGATCTTTTTTCCTATGTGGAGTAAGGGTTAGAGGCTCTGTGCTATAACATATTGAATAAAGGCAATAAAGAAGAAGAGTTAGTGGATGTAGCCCTAGGAGGGGGGTGAACCACGCAAACACTGTGTTATCTTTCTTGGTGCTTGCCTGAATGTGTTGATGTCTTCTTTGCTTAGTGCTTTGAGATGATTAGATAGATCTGCTTATGCTCAGTGCTAATGATGTATAGAATGTTAGATCTACTGTACATGAATATGCTCAGTTCTTGATCAGTTACATCTGAGCTATTTTACTTATTCTAAGTGCTTGTATATGGTAGAGTACTGTGAATACTGCGAGGCTCTATTTTCTCAGCGAAGTAGACAATGATTGCATGTTAAGGAACTGAAGGTGATAAATGATTTATTAAGTAATACGACCACAGATCTGTGTCCCAGCTAAGGTTGCAGACACTTGAGTCTTGCAACCACCTCTGCCTCTATCTCGGGTGAGACTTCATCTGCTTCGTAGGTGTTGCCGAAAGGGCTAGTAGTTAGGGTTTTGTTGGTGCGCTATTGTAGCGTTGGACCCTGGGTCTTCCACTGTGCCAATAAGAATCCTCTGACTTTATCCAAAAAACTCGTGATCTTCAACTCGATGACCAAGAATTACTGGTCAAATTTGATGTCATCTCTTTATTTTCCAAAATTCATGTCCCTGAAGCAATAGATCTCATTTCCAAGATGGTGGACCATGAAACCCTAAACCTAATTGAAATTTGCCTTACCTCCAACTTATTCACCTTTAAAGGTACTTTCTATGAATAGATCGAAGTAACTACCATGGGGTCTTCTCTATCCCCCATGATTGCTAACATTTTCATGGAGAACTTTGAGACCTCAACCCTAAAAAAATTTCATCTAAAACCTAAATGTTGGTTCATATTTATGGATGACACTTTATTTATCTGGCCTCATGGTCTCTCCTCTCTAACTTCCTTCCTCAACCATTTAAATAACATTCCCCCCCATATCCAATTCACTATGGAAATGGAGAAGGGAAAATCCCCCCCCTTTCTCAATGTTCTCATCTCTCGCCTCCCTAATGGTTCCCTTACCCACCAACTTTATCACAAAGAATAATACTGATCGATACCTTCATGCCCAATCCCATCACCATCCTGCTCAAAAGTCTATTGTCCTCAAAACTCTTGTCACTCGGGCCATCCGAATCTCTAACCCCCAATTTCTTGAGAAATAAAAAACCCACTTAACCAAGGCCCTTTTATCCAATGGCTACACCTCCTCTCAAATTAACAAATATTTTCGCTCATCCTGCAACCCTAAGTAGAACTTTTCTTCCTTCTCTTCCCCCCATCTTGCTATCCTTTCTCTCCCCTACATCCAAGGAACTACTGATTAGATATCCAAAATTATTTCCAAAACGAATATCAAAACCATCTTCAATCCTTTTAAAACTCTCAAACAATCCTTTATATCTTCCAAGGATAAATCTGACCCAATGCTTGGACCGACGGTTTACTAAATTTCTTGCTCCTGTGGAAAATCATACATTGGCCAAACTGGGAGATCCTTCAAATCCTATCTCAAAGAACACATAACTGACATAAACCACAAGAGCATGTCAAAATCAACTATTGTTGAACACTCTTTCAGTTCTAAATGTATCTAATTTGCTTTGACAAAACCAAAATCCTAGCCTCAAAACCCCATTACTCTTCTCACGTCATATGTGAACCTTTCGAAATCGAACAAAATCCTAACAATTTTAATTGTGAAGACGGGTATAAACTTAGCCAATCCTGGAAACCTGTAATTCATCGCATTAGACAATCAAACTAAACTTTCTTATGTATTTCTTGTGCCACCCTTTCCTCATCTATCCCTGCACATCCCCATCGACTTTGTTAGAAATTCTTTTTATTCCAATCTCTAATCAATAAATGTTTATCATCCTAAATCCATAATTATCAATTTAATCTTCCTAAATCCATGATTTTCAATTATTCTTATTCCTAACCTCTAATTAACTCTAATTATTATGTAATTCGTATTAATTATATATTTTAATTTGTATTAATTATAATTATTATTTAATAAATATTATTAACTAACCATTCTTCTAAATTCATTATTCAACTTTTCATGTATACTCATGTTACCTTCTTTAACAAATTTTCTACCTTCCTAAATCCTTTAAAAATTTAATTATTATTTTTTGTCCTCAATACCTAACCTCTAAATAATTCCAATAATTAATTACTCTTAATTGCTTCAAAAGGCGCTCTACATCCTAGTATGGGAGATATTTCCATGTAACATAATGCATTAAAATAATAGTAAAAAATTGGCAAAATAATAAATTAATAACAAAATAATAAAAAAATAAAAATATATATAAATAAAAAAACACATACAAATGAAAAGTCGGATCAATTAATCATTGGATGCAATAATAAAAACACGTATATAGTACCACTAGTATAGATCCATCTTAACCCCGGATCTATCAAGGGCCGAGAGGGATCAAATATCTAGAGGTACAAACCTTTAACCTTTCCTCAAGTTTTGCACTCTAAAAAAGGTTTTCACCTCGAGAGATTGGATCCCTCTCGGCGCTTGATAGATCCCGAGTTAAGATGGATCTATGTTGGTTATATTATTATTACTCTTTTACAATTAAATTTCAATTCCTAGCCTAGAACTAATTTCAATTAATTAATTATTATTTGATAGCTATTATTGATTAACTATATTATTATTTAATAATTATTATTGATTAATTATTCTCTTAGCTTTAAGATTTAACCTTTTATTATTCACTTTTACCTTTTTTTTAAGTAAGCATATTTGTATTACCTTTCAAAAAAAACTGAAGATACAATATCTCTGTCATACAAGAGTAACTGTCGGTTTGAATCACCCAGCTGGGAAACCGATTCAGCTGATACAACAAAATAGACTTAAAACTTAAAATATATTGTTCAAGAAAGACAAAAAAAGACTTCCTATCCTGGTGTCTTTGTCTAATCAAAATGATGCCACATAAGCCCCAATAATAGTCTAGGTGTCGCATAGTCAGTAATTAGAGCATGAAGAAACTAAAATGAAGGCCATGACCTGATCCAAGTGCCAATTTAGGGTGGATGTCCTAATTGCTCCGCTTCCTCACGTGGGGAAAATGCTTGGGTGCTCATTGCAGGAGAATTCACTGTCCTAGCCAGAGCACTGGTCACTGAACGAGGGGCATGAAGGGAGCCAAGCAAGGTGGTGAGCAAGATCTCCAACTACTCCCCCCATTGGTCCATAAGTTCCATCATGAAATGCAGATCGTCCATGTCCTCGCAGGAGTCAAAGATGAGGCTTTGAAAATTCTCCTAGGTGACAAGAAGGTGCTTCCAAGAATCACCATCCAAACAAACATGTAGAGGAGGCGAGGGAGGGGTCTCCAAAATGGGGACAGAGGGGTGGGGTGGAGGTGGTGGAGGGGGTGGAGGGGAATAATGGGAAAAGGGAGGACGAGATGAGGACGCAATATTTGTAGTGGGGTCGGGGGTGAAACCCATATAGTTTCCATCATTATCAAAACACTCAACTTGGCATGCCCAAGGAGAGGAGAGAGGGGGAAGAGCGCATTGGCCATGAGATGATAAAGATGAGGAGGAGGTCAAAGATCTTGGAGCATGAAGAATGGGTGCAGGAAGACTGGGTGTAGGAAGTTGGGGAGCCATTCGACCATAAGTTTGATGCCACATATGGCCTCTTTTTTGTTGTCCATGCTGCCTGGGCATCAACACGAGAGGGAGAAAGATGGAAGCAATCACAAAAGAGTAGGGGGGGAAGCCAATCCAGAGGATAATTCCAAAATGATAGAGAGTGGTCGTCTTAAATAAGAACCAGAGCATTACTTCCCACAAGCGCATGAGTAAAGGGTCAGGTGGCTCAACTGTCACCATGATGCAGATAATGGAGATGACACACCATAGTAGGAGCATCATGTACGCAGATGAATGAATGAAAGTGGGAGGTGAGGTGATCAACATTAAGTATATGAGGGTGGCACCGGGGAGGGATCACATGGCCTCATCAGAGCTGGAGTGCGCCACCTGTCCTACTTGGTTGTGATGGACAACTAACACCCCGTCTAGGGAATTTACTTTTACCTTATTAATAATATTTTTTTGTTTTGTTTTTCACAACGACTAATTTGTAACAGCTATATATATCCTTTTCCCTAACTGCCATATTATCTTCACCTTTATATAACCCCTACACTAGCACCCTTTTCATACTTGTTTCTTCAACTGTCCGTGATGATGGGCGAAGTGTCCACTTGAAATGTTGGACGTTTCAAAAAATCCTTACATAGTTTATTTCCAAAATTATAAAAAACATTACGAGTAACTGTGAAAATATACATACTTTGATAACAAAATTGTTAGTTTGGATGGGCTACTAAAGTGATGGATAAATAACTTTCAACATTGATAATATCTTATTTTCGTATCTGTTTGGAACTAAATAGAAGATAATTGTTTTATATTTAAATATTATCAATATTTCATGTGTGGAAACATTTTTTCAAGTACAAGTTTTCAATTTTCACTCACTTTTAATATATCTTATGCATTTATGTTTCAAGTGTGTGGAAATGTTTTATTATTTATTTGATGATTGATGGATTTGTTTTAATATTTTGTTTGAGTAATTGTTTTTCATTGCTGTGTGTAGTGGAGGAGATCATTGTAAGGTGTTATAGTGAAGTGAAGTGTAGCTTCCCATTTCGTCAGACTCACACAACCTCCAATCTGAGTGACAAAAGTGAGATCGAGTTGTGCACAATTTTGTTTGAAGGTGTGCATAGTCATGTCATTCAAGTTGTGTGAAGCTTCTCTTAATGGTATTAAGTGGTTATGCGTGTCTTGGTCAATAATGAAATGATGTAAAAGGGCTTTGGTGTTATGATAATTTGTGTGTGGTTTTTTGTACCTGATTGAATTGTTGTAGGGGGTGCATGATTGGTTGTACCAGACACTCCAAAAGAGTTGTTGGTCCAAGTTGTAATGCTTAGCCATAGGCAAGTTTGTTTTCCCTAGTAAAGTCCTATTGAGTTAGGCCTACATGTAATCATGTAGAGTGTATCCCTCTTATGGACAAAGTGGATGTGTCATCAAGTTGTGGAATTAACCATGTGGGTAGATACGAGGGTGGTAGGTGTACTCATATTTAAGCTTGATGTAGAATCAAAGAAGTTTGATCTTTGATTTAGGTGGGGATTTTATATGGTAGTCTCATGTAACACACCCGACCCTTAGATATTCTTTTAAGGAGTGGGACATCAACATTTTGGTTTTCCTAACTATCTCAAATCCTAATTCTGGGATCTCCATTGGCTACTGCTTGCCACAAGATTTCTAACGATCGCCACCACACTAAAATCCAAGATCTGGTCTGTAATTTATTGCCTCCCAAAGTTACCCAGGTGTTATTAGTTGGGGTCTTCTGCATTTGACGATGAACACCCCTTTTTATTACTCCTCGAAGTCCTGAAATATTTTCATGTAGCCTTGGCCCTTCAACGATCGACGTTCAATGTTTTGCATTAAACATCCCTTTTTCAGTGTTCAGCATTTGAAAATCGTCAACTGACGTCCTATGTTTTCAACGTTTCGGCCATCGACAATTGCCATTGAATGTTCGATGATCGGCGATCAATTTTGAACATCCCTTTATTATACTACGTCCAAATCTTCTAAACTCCCTAAGTTATCTAGACTCCTGGAGTCTCTGACATGTCACCAACCACGTCGGCTAGGCGGGCACGAATTAAAAGCTGACATGCAACGAAGGCTAGGGGTGACATGTGTCCTCATTAGGGAGTGACACGTGTCATGCTCTAATAGGAATAAGAGGTTTGTGAATCTTCCATATCCAGGTGACAGGTGGAACACGTAATGTGGTTCCACATCACCTTGAACGACGTCGGGATGCCACGTCATCTTGGACTGATAGCTTTCCAACCCTGTGATCTCACAATCAGTAAGAGTCCACGTAGATCCATAGATCTATGACTCCCATTACTTTGCGGTATGGACTTCAGATCTTACCAACTCCTCACATCGTAAATTCCCCGAAGATCCAAGTCTCCAGACTCTCAGATCTAGCGCCACGTGTCCTCTACCTATCAATGGTCGAGATTACTTCAATGTTTGCAACTTCGGGAGTTTTCACACCTTGAAAACTCTTGGCCAAGTTCCTCCTGAGTACTAAGTCTCTGGGATATATGATCTCTTTCCATGTACCCTCTGATCCAACGAATCTAATTTGATGGACA
>JASDQU010102658.1:101992-139340 GCA_032191745.1 Picea mariana
TATTGATCGACTGATCGTCCCCGCAGTTCTTCTTGCTCGCCTCACACTCTTTGTTCTCCATTGGGTCGCTTTGTTCCGCTGTTCTCTTCCTCGTTGCTGCCTGTCGCAGCATGCCATCCATGTCAGCGTCAAATGCCTCCCCCATAGGAGTGCCAGAGGGGTCCGAGGAGAGCTCCGAGTGCATGGACGAGAGGATTTGTAAAAAGGAGGCAACATTGTCTTCGGTGTCCTGCAAACGAAACTTGAGGTCCGCCACCTCCCTTCGGAGATTGAAGACTAGATCATACAAGAGGCCCAAGCGTTCTCTAAAGTGCTCACCAACGGGTTGGGTTGCAGTGTGGAGACTCAGTCGCTTGGGGTTTGCAAATGCCATTGGTGCATCTCTCCAGGTGCTCGAGGATGCAGGGAAGGACATGGTCGCGACGAATTGCATTCGGGGGTCCTGAGGACAGCGCTGAGATGGAGGCGACGCTCGCGGAAGGGTGGCCATGGAGTGTAGAAGCAGAGACGGCTTTGGTGGCGGGGTAGCTGTAGAGCGACGACGAACCGACTGCGCACGTGGAGGGGAGTCAGGAGGGGGCGAAGACAGGGGGTGTAAGGAGGAGCCAGTCACCGGGGAAGCTGAAAGCGAGGAAGGAGGTCTGCGGGGCTTCCAAGGTGAGCCCCGCTTTGGCTTACCTCGAAGTCTCTCTTTCATGGATGCAGGTGAGCCGGTTTGGGTTGAGACAAACCAGAATTGCAGAAAGACAATGGCGAGTGTGCTAGGAAGAGCCTGGTTGCGCTTGCTCCGTGAAGGGAGGAGCCCTTCAGTTCACAAGCCTGGTGTAATACCGAATACCACGAGCCAAGCCATATTACAAGGTGCGAAGGAACGAGAGGTGGTGTTAATGCCCCTTACGCATACCATCACTTCCAATTTAAACGCCATTAATCCCCCAGGTCGACACTGTACTGTAGCACGGGCCAATCACGTGGCTCCGTGCTGCCTTGCAGCATGTCCTGTCTCTCGCCTCGCCACGGGGACTCCACTAACACCCCATCTGGGGAGCACCACTCAATTTTTTATTTGGGGGTTGATTTTCATGTTTTTTATGCAAAAATATGGGTTTTAAGGGCTAGAGTTCTCGTTTTGAGGTCATCATTCTCGTTAAGTCGGTCACTGTGTTAAATATTGAATGATAAATTAAAGGATCTATGGTCAATTATCGACTAGATATCAAAAGAAAGAAAATAAGAGAGTTTTAATAGAAGCTTAAATTCCTTGGAGGATAAGCGACTGAGCTCTAACCTAAAATTATGGATTTTTGCACGAAGAATCGCGGTGCTAGCCTTGGTAAAAATGTGATTAAGATCAGGTCGGTGACGACGCTGGTGGGTTCAAGTGAAAGAAGGAAGGATCTAAGAATCTCGACAACGTTTAAGGAAGGTAAGATCAAGATCTCTTTTCATCATTTTAGTTTGGAGCTTCTCAAACGTCCGAGTCTCTTTCAGACAATCCTCTCCATAGAGGTTTAGAGTTAAAGTATGTATATTTTCATAGTTCCTCATAATGATTTTTGTAATTCTGGAAATAAAGTGTGTAAGGTGTTTTGAAACATCCAACGTTTCGAGTGGACACTCCACCCATCATCATGGAGTGTTGAAGCAATAAGTATGAAAATAGTGTTGGTGTAGGGGGGTATATAAATGTGTACAATATGACTATTAGGGAAAATGATAGATATAGCCGTTATAAATTAGACATTGTAAAAAAAGAGTTATTTTGTTATTATTAAAAATGTAAAAGTAAATAATAAAAAGTTAATTTTTAAAGCTAAGAGAATAATTAATCAATAATAATTATTAAACAATAATATAGTTAATAATAATTAATTAATTGCCCTCACGGGTGTAGATCGATTGGCAAGTGCCGTGTAAATGGAAGGAAATGTGTAAAAAGAGGTCTCAAGGTCGATTCTCACCCCGATTTACTCGGAGGGCGTGCTTGCGGGATGTGCGTTCTTCCCTAGGGGTTATAAGACAACCGACAGGATTCGACCCTGTGTCACACGAGTACAATACTGCCGTTGTTACCGATTCCCCTAGTTACAAAATAATAATAATATTAATAATAATTAATTAATTGAAATTAGTTAGAAGCTAGGAATTGAAATATAATTGTAAAAGAGAGTTATTTTATTATTATTAATTAATGTATTAAAGGTCAAATCATAACTAAGAGGATATTTGATCAATAATAATATAATTAAGATTAATTAATTATTGGAATTCGTTAGAGGTTAGGTATTGAGGATAAAAATTAATAATTAAAAAAAATAAATTTTTTTTAATGGATTTAGGAAGGTATAAAATTGGTTAAAGAAGGGAACGTGTGAATAGATGAAACGCTGAAAAATAAATTTAAAAGAATGGTTAGTTAATAATAATTATATAATTAATACTGATTAAATTATATAATTAATACTAATTACATACTAATTAGAATTATTTAGAGGTTAGGAATAAGAATAATTGAAAATCATGGATTTAGGAAGATTAAATTGATAATTATGGATTTAGGACGATAAAAAATTATTGAATAGAGATTGGAATGACGAGAATTTATGAAAAAGGAGGGTGTGTGTGTGTGTGCTCGGGAACATATGAGGAAAGGGTGGCACATGAAATCCATAAGAAATCTTAGTTTGAATTCCTTATATGATGAATGAGAGGTTTCCATGATTGGCTAAGTTTATACCTGTCTTCACGGTTAAAATTGTTAGGACGTTTTTCTATTTTGAGAGCTTCACATATAACATGAGAAGAGTAATGGGGTGTTGAGGCTAGGATTTTGGTTTTGTCAAAACAAATTGGATGTTTAGAATTGAAAGAGTGTTCAACAATAGCTGATTTTAAGATGCAATTGTGGGTTGTGTAAGCTATGTGTTCTTTAAGACAGGATTTGAAGGATCTCCCAATTTATCCAATGTATGATTTTCCACAGGAGCAAGGAATTTGTTAAACTCCCGAACCAAGCGTTGGGTTAGATTTATTCTTGGTATATTTGAAGGATTGTTTGAGAGTTTTGAAAGGATTGAAGACAATTTTGATATTCTTTTTGGCAAGAATTTTGGTTATGTGATTAGTAGTGCCTTGGATGTAGGGGAGAGAAAGGAGAGCTAGAAGGGGGAATGAGGAGGAAGAAAAGTTTGACTTAGGGTTGCAGGCTGAGAGAAAATATTTGTTATTTTGAGACTAGGTGTAGCCATTGGAAAAAAGGGCCTTGGTTAGGTGGGATTTTTCTTTCTCAAGAAATTGGGGGTCAGAGATTTGGATGGATCGATTGAAAAGATTGTTTAGGACAACATACTTTTGAGTAGGATGGTGATGGGATTGGGCATGAAGGTATTAGTCAATATGATTCTTTTTGCGACAAACTTGGTGGGTAAGGAAACCATTAGGGAGGAGAGAGATGAAAACATTGAGAAAGGGGAGGTATTTTTCCTTCTCCATTTCCATAGTGAATTGGATATGGGGGGAAATGCTATTTAAATGGTTGAGGAGGGAATTCAACGAGGAGAGACCAAGAGGCCAGATAATGAAAGTGTCATCGACGAATATGAACCAACATTTAGTTTTGAGATGAAAGTTGTTGAGGGATGAGGTCTCAAAGTGCTTCATGAAAATATTAGCAACCACCGGGTATAGAGAAGACCCCATGAATATTCCTTCAGTTTGTTCATGGCATGGCACCACTAATCACATATCCAAAATTATTTCCAAAAGGAATATCAAAACCATCTTCAAGCCTTTCAAAACTATCAAACAATCCTTTAGATCTGCTAAGGATAAATCTGATGCAATGCTTGGCGCAGGAGTTTACCAAATTCCTTTCTCCCGTGGAAAATCATACATTGGACAAAATGGAATATCCTTCAAAGCTCGTTTCAAATAAAACATAACTAAAAAAACCCACAATCACATCTCAAAATCAACTATTTTTGAACACTCTTTCAATTCTAAACATCTAATTTGTTTTTACAAAATGAGAATCTAGGCCTCGACACCCCATTACTCTTCTCTCGTCATACATGAAATTCTCAAAATAAAAAAAACATCCTAACAATTTTAACCATGAAGATAGGTATACATTTAGCCAATCCTGGAAACCTATCATTCATCGCATTAGACAATCAATCTAAAATTTCTTATGTATTTCATGTGCCACCCTTTCCTCGTCTGTTCACGTACACCCCACCCCTTGCCTTTGTTAGAAATTATCGTGAAAATATACATACTTTAATTCTAAAAGTCTATGGAGATGATTGTATCAAAGAGACCCAAATGTTTGAGAAGCTTCAAACTAAAGTTATGAAACAAGTTGTTGATCTTAACTTCCTTAAATATTGTCAAGATTCTCAACTCCTTCCTTCTTTCACTTGAATCCACTAGCATTGTCATCGACCTGATCTTAATCACATTTTTACTAGGGATAACATCGCAATTATTCGAGCAGAAATCCACCATTCTAGGTTAGAGCTTAGCCGCTTATCCTCGAAGGTATTTGTTAGCATCATTATTTTTAGGGTAGAGTTAGAGGTTTGTCCAGAATTTTCAGAGTCATGCCTTGGTCTTGGGAACACAAAGGCATTCCTAAATGATTCATAGTGAGTGTGTTCTGTTCATGAAGTCATTGATCAAATAAAGGGTAATATGCATGTCAAGAGTTAAGTCATAGGTTTGAGTCAAAGGGTGTTGTGTCTATCTCATAATACACCATCAAGGGGTATAAGAGTTCATCGTGTTGAAAGATTTGTAAAGGTCTTTGTCTTCCTAGTTTAAAATCATGTCACTAAATGAGAAATTATGTGTCAAAGTTGAGTCATAGGTTAGGGATGAAAGTTATGTCAAAAGGTATCATGGTTCATCATCACAATTGATGAGGTCAGAAAAAGGGACAATGATTACACCCCGTGTCATTTGTATCGTTGGCAAGCTTCAAACATATGTTTGCTGCTTGGGAGGTCTTGGGAAAGTCTGTTACTCTTATTTGAGCAAACCCTAGCCCTGATGATTTGCTGCTCAAACTTAACTACTGAATTTTGAAGACACATTTTCTTTTAACCAATTTGAAAATTTTACCTTGCAAATAAGATATCGTAGAGCCATGACAACATAGAAGAAAAAGAAGTAGAAGGGAGGAAATGTGTGGAGGTATGAGCCACAATATTTGACTTTGGTAAATTCAGACCTTGCCTACAGAATGCATTTTGAGCAGGCTGGGTGCATATGATTTTGTGAGAAGATCCAAGGGTATAACGTGCAATTGACAAAGGAGTTATCCATGAAATTTAATGGTGTCCAGACAACCATTGATGAGGTCATAGTTCCAGTATCATAGGAGACCATAACAACTGCAACATCTTGATTTTTCAATAGTCAAGGTTAAGCATGAAGATCATTCCATTTTAGCATTTAACCATAATCATAAATGTTGCATCAACCAAGATCACAAGAAGAAGCACCATGCACAAGAACACAATAAGTATCCTGGGAAACCATTCTCAACAAGGGAAGAAAACCCGATCAAATCCTTTTCTATATTATTCAAGAGAAAGACCTTCACCACCAAGAAAACCTAGAACACAAGAGGGTGCTCAAACCCTAGAAGACTAGCACCCAAGAGAGGTGCACACCCAAGAAGGTGTACTTGCTGAAATTTCCAAACTCACTTGAAATATATGATTCCTCAATGGGGAATTTATACTAATATAAACCTCTGAATATAAGTGTCTATTGGCACAACAAGGCCAACCTCACTAACTTATAATATAATTAATATTAACCAGATTAATTATCTTTTACACTAATTACCAATCACATTAAGGTGGAGCCGACCTGTACCCTTTACATTACGATTAGGGTTACCGGTAGGTCTGACTCTTGAACAATATAGCAAGGGATCTGATACACCCACTAGTGCTCATCCACTAGGGGCACATCCATAGGGATTTCCATATATTTGGCTCACTTCATTACATAGAATAACCACTTCTCCACATGTTCACATGTGCTCGTCCACATGCACGTTGACTCGACAGATCTTCTTTCCCACTGCATTACACATGAGAGTCATTTGGATTTTCTCGTCAAATCTTCTTCTCAAAGGAGGCTAATACATCATCTTCATTTATGTTCTCATGACGATGCACCCAACACTTTGGGATTTCACACGTTCACCTTGTGCTCAACCACATGCACGTCTAACTCAGCAGGTTGCCTTTCCCATTGGAGAATCATATGGGGTTCTTATCAACTCTCTGAATGGAGGAGGTCATCTCTACGTTCCAGTTCTATCTCAGATAGGAACCACGTACCCTCTTCAGGGGATTTCTCTCAGGTTTGTAAGCTGGATAATATTTCACATGGATGCAATCATCCACATCTCACAGGTTTGTAATATGGAGAATGTATCACATATATGAAATCATCAACACTCCCTCTGAGCTAGGGAGGCATTCTTCATCATGCCAAGTCTCACACAGATGTAATTTGAATTTTGTCTTGGTCGGAGTCATCAATAATCCCTCTCAATTAGGGAGGAATTCTTCACCAAGTTAGTTTGGTGAAGATGTATGCTCATGTGTAGGAAGGTACTGCATGTGTACGATTTTCCTCTGCATCATATCTCTGATATAGGGATATTTCATCTCATCGTGTTTCGATCTATCATGAAACACTGGGTTCTCAAAGAGGTTTACACACAACTTTGGTTATCATCATAGGATCCATCTCATCATCAAGTAAAACTGTCATAATCTTGTGAGGCCATACTGCTTCGCACACTCAATGGTACATACTCTACTTTTGTGGTATTCAAGGACACATAGATTTCATTTCCTGCTGGATCAAGAAACCATGGAAAACTTCATGGTAGAACATAAACCGGATGTGCTCTTCCCGTCCACTGTACTTTTTGCTCAATCTAAATTGACATATCTCGCAAACTCAAGTTCACTCTGGAGGCATATCTCAAGTCATATCCAACTATGCCTCATATATATCTTAATACATGTTTTGCTTGTTGTTTAGTTAGTCTGTTTCAGTTGACTCGTGAAATGACTAAGCACATTCACTACATGGAATGAATCAAGTTTGGTGTTAACCATATATATCAGTGATCTAATCAACTGTGGATTAGTCTTGTCTGAATTATCATCAATCTTCTCCTTTTACATTCATCACGGTGGATTTTTCATTCTGTCATACTTGAACTTCTTTAGTATATTCATTGTATATTTTTATTAACTCGGGAAAATCCCATCGGTCTTCTGTCATACTTCTTGTCCCAAGAAGTAGTGCATCATATTCAGATTCTTCATCTGGAATTCAGAAGTCAAGGATTACTTGTATCCAACAACAAGGATTTCTGAATAATTCACCAAAATCAGGCTCTCGTCATCAACACTGTAATGATATAGATTTGGATCAGCAACCGTCTTGCTGAAATCCAAACTCATCAAGAATTTATCTATCTGATATAGTTTCCAACTCATGGATGGTAGTACGGATGGAAGTGTATTGGGTTTACTAGATCAAGTGTCTCATCATAGACAACTCCCTCTGTTTGTGAGAAACCTATGGATATAGATATCGTTTTGTATTTCTAGACACTTCCATCAGTTGCATGTTTGATCTTATAGATCCAATTGGAAGTTACCACAGACTTCCCTTCTGGTCCCTGAATAATATCTTATGCATCATTCTTTAAGATATATTGTTATTCCTCTGTTATGGAATCTTTCCATACCTATTCTCCTTTTGCTTCTGTAAGACAAGGAGGCTCAACACCAATAAGGTGGCTCATGACTTGAAGGATAACTTGAAAAACTCTTTTACTTTCTTGGGATGTGCCTTGAGAGGCTTGTATGTTTCTGTACCTCTTGTAGAGTGAGTCTAGGTAGGCATTTTATGTCCTACTGCAATATCTCTGAACATATCAACTGGAGAAACTGAAGCAACTGGAGCAACTTGAATAATGTCTGTCTCCCTATGAGCTGCTGAAGGGGGGTGAAGGTATTATCTTACTGTCAATCTCCAGCTGAGGTNTTAAGGACAATGTTTCTTCTTTTTATCACACAATAATCAATTAAATATGGTTTGGACTCCCGTACCAAGGATAATGGTCCAAGTCTTTCAGGGCTCCCATACTAGGGATTTATTCAATAATGCAATCAACTATAAAATTTGAAATCAATTGATTTACCTGGTTTGTATTCATGCTTTAGTTTTAGAGGAAGTACTTCTCATTTCTCTTCTCCTCATTCTTTTGAGGTGGTTCTGGATCAATGTCAACGGTAGAAGCATATTGTCTTCCCTTATTCTTGGTGGGACAATTTCTTGCATAGTGTCCATAATTTTCACATCCGAAGCATTGAATTTCTGAAACATCTCTTCTTTTATAAACTGGATTTGATGAAGACTTTTCACCTTTAAATATTTTCCTGAATTTTTTTTTGAATTTTCCTCCTTTCTTTGTATGAAGTGCAAGAGCATGATTTTTTTTCTGAGGAATCTTCCACTCTATTTCTAAGTCTAAGTTCTTCTGGAGTACAATATTTCCATAGATGATCAAAGGTTGGTAGAGATTCTCTTCCACTGATACTTTGAAGGAAAGGCTCCCAATATTTTGGAAGGTTGTTGAGAGAGGTTAAGACAAGTTCTCTATCAGACATGATTTCTTTGATGGTCTCTAGCTGTTCTTTAATCTCTGATAACTTTATAAAGAATATGGAAACTGTGTCACCTTTCGTCATCTTGGTACTTTGAAGTTGGCTCTTCAAGGTATGATCTCTGAGGGTGTTGTCACTTTCAAACATTTCTTTTAAAAATTCATACATATCATAGGCTATCTTTAGGTTGGAAATATGAGGTAAGAGATGATCTCTTACTGAGTAGATGATTAATTTTCTTTCTTTGACATCTTCTTCCTTTCTTATCTTATTCTCTACATCTGTAGCTGTGTCTAGAAGGGTTTTAGTTACCACATCCAAGAGGTCATGTTATTCAAGGGTGACCTGAAGCCTTGATTTCCAGGAGTTGAAGTTGCTTGCTCCATCAAGCCAATCTTCTATTAAGGCTCTGTTCTTCATTTGATTGGTTTCTTCAAACTCTCGCCAACTGCATTTTGAAAACCTAATGATTAGGTTGAATTAGTCACCTTGGATTATGTTGGACTTATGACTACCAACAATCAACTTAATAGTTTCACAGATATGCTTGCTGATTTAAAAACATTTCTTCAGAAATCTAAGATTAATATTTGCAGGAAATTTCGGCACCCTAGAAACCCTAGGGTCAAAAACTCAAAATTATCAGAATTTGATTTTAAGAGCTTATGGATATGTGATGGAGGTGGTCGTACTCTTCTATGCCAAAAATAGCCTCAGCGTCCAAGTATTAAGGGCTGGATCACCAAAGAAAGGGGGGTCGTACAAATTTTTCTGGAAACCCTAGGAGTGCCATACGGTTCTGCAAAAGTGAGAGGAGACTTGGTAGATTCTTGTGAAATGGGTTATTTCAAGACCTATCCTCTGATACCATTTTGATTTTTCAATAGTCAAGTTTAAGCATGAATATCATTCCATTTTAGCATTTAACCATAACCATAAATTTTGCAACAACCAAGATCACAAGAAGAAGCACCATGCACAAGAACACAAGAAGTATCCTGGGAAACCCTTCTCAACAAGGGAAGAAAACCCATCCAAATCCTTTGCTATATTCTTCAAGAGCAATACATTCACCACCAATAAAACCTAGCACACAAGAGGGTTCTCAAACCCTAGAAGAATAACACCCAAGAGAGGTGCGCACTTTTCCCAAGAAGGTGTATTTGCTGAAATTTCCAAACTCACTTGAAAGATATGATTCCTCAATGGGGAATTTACCTTTACTTATACTAACCCAAACCTGTGAATAGAAGTGTTTATTGGCACAACAGGGTCGACCTCACTAGCTTATAATATAATTAATATTAACCAGATTAATTATGTTTTACATTAATTACCAGTCACATTAAGGTGGGGCCGACCTATACCCTTTACATTACAATCAGGGTTACAGGCATGTCTGACTCTTGAACAATATAGCAAGGGATATGATACACCCACTAGTTCTCATTTACTAGGGGCACATCCATAGGGATGTCCGTATCTCTAGCTCACTGCATTACATAGAAGAATCACTTCTCCACATGTTCACCTGTGATCGTCCACAAACACGTCCACTCAACAGATATTCTTTCCCACTGCATTACACATGAGAGTCATTTGGATTTTCTCTTCAACTCTTCTACTTAGAGGAGGCTAATACATCATCTTCATTTATATTCTCATGACGATGCACCCAACACTTTGGGATTTCACACGTTCACCTTGTTCTCAGCCATAGGCACATCTAACTCAACATATCACATTTCCCACAGGAGAATCATATGGGTTTCTTCTCAAATATTTGAATGGAGGAGGTCATATATACATTCCAGTTCTGTCTCAGATAGGAACCACATACCCTCTTCAGAGGATTTCTCTCAGGTTTGTAAGCTAGAGAATATTTCACATGGCTAGAATGATCCACATCTCACAGGTTTGTAAGATGGAGAATGTCTCACATAGCTGCAATCATCAACACAATAGAGATTCCAATACAGGGAGAAAAATGGTTTAAAGGTATGCCTTTGGAGCTTATGTTTTATATTGATTTCCTCAAGCCTCAGTATAGAAAACATAAGATTGGTGCCACTATCCCTAGAGAGTATGTTTTAGAACCCTATGAGAAGTTGTTGAGCATAATCCAAAGGTATTTTACTTGTGAGGGTAGGTTTGAAAGTGTATATTAGTACCACATAATTCTCCTCATGCATTTCATAGGGAAAATCCCCATAAACTTACCCTTTTACCTGTATAGAATCCTAGGAAAAATGGTAGACAAAGTCCAAGCCAGGGATGACCAACTTAAGAGCAGCTTGTTCCATTTCTCCTTGGTGAAGTTGTTAGTGGTTGAGGAGATAAGAAAGCTATACATGGAATGGGATTCCTTATTACCCTCAAAAAATATTCCTCTGGATCCCAAAGGAGATACTCCCTTGTCTACTGAAAGACTGGCTTCTAATAACTGAGGGGTGAAAGGAGGAAGTACTGCTAAAAAAGGAAAAGCAAAAGAGAGTGAGGGTTCATCACCAAGCTAGCCAGTTCTGAAGAAAGGTAGGAAACTACAATTCACTGATGAGCCAAAGGAGACATGAGCTCCCAATAAAATAATCACAAGGTCATCTACTAGGAGGCTTCCCATACCCACAGTGCAGATAGAGTTTGTTGAAGTTGCAAATTAGGAGATGGATGAAGCGCAGGTAAATTTAGGGGAGAAAGGTTCATAGGTCAGGGAGATGTAGCAACAACTCAGGGAAGCTCAACATGTTATAAATTAGTTTTACCAGGAGAGTAGAGAATTGAAGAGGAAGTTAGTAGAGAAGGATCCTTAGGCACAAACACCACAAACCAAGGAAGATCCTAAAAGTGAAATATCTAAGGGAAAGGGAGTTTTACAAAGTCCTGAGATTGCAATTACAATCAAGCCTTCAACTCCTGTAACAAGGTCTTCGGCCATGAAAAAGGGTGTAGATGTGCATGGCCAACATGAAACAATGGAAAGACCCCATACATCACATGGAGAGGGTGAGAAAACTATGAAATGGTTAAACAAACAATTAAGAGAGGCCCATGACCTAATTATCCATCTCAGAGAAGAGAACTGGTTAATGGAACAAAGGATAGAAAGGAATTTCTGAGAATGTGTACTAGCCACCAAAATTGTTTGTGAAGCACTTTCAGTTGCCCAATTCAAATTGAAGAAAAATGCACGTTTATCTTAAAGCAAATCCACAATTTAAAGAGGCAAAATCTGGCATTGAGAAAATCAATCAAGGCTTTAAGATTACAAGTGAAAATTGATGGAGAAGGTAAATATAGAATGAACCTTCTTGCTGCAATGGCAGAGATATGAGTAAGTAAGCCTTACAGTTTTGTATTTTTGGGTATTTGATTATTTCAAGTTTTGTTTATGTCATAAAAGTTGTGGGAAGCATGCATTTAATGTTGGAGAAAGGTTTTCACAAGGGTGACAACATAAAACATTTCCTGGGCACATTTTTTTTTTGTGATTGGTAAACTATCATACACAACATTTGCGTAGCGAGTTCTTACTATGCAAATGTTGTAGACTCATATGATTAAAAAATACATCATGAGGTGAAAGGCATATGAGTTTTGAGGTAAATACAGGTTCCTAGTCATTTGATGCCACTTGGATTTGCACGAGTTACAAAAAAATGGAGTTTGCTACGCAAAGTTGCTACAAAAATGCTATAGGTAGCACTTGCACAACAATAGCCCAAATTTTCTACGCAAAGGTGGCAGAGTTGTCCAATGATGCATAGGTTGAATTGAAATACTTCTAAATGTACTTGGTGATTCAACACAACATAGTCGAATTTTTCTCAAGATACATGATTGTAAAATCTATATTTTTTGTTACATTAAGATGGTCAAAATCAGATCTTCTATTTTCAACAAATTATGTAGGAGTTGTTCTCCTTGAAAGAAACCAGATCCATAATTATAGGAAGCAGTAGTTCGACTCCTAGTAGCCTAGTGTGGAAATAGGCTCTTATATATTTCGATCATTTTCATGTAAAGAAGCACTAGTTGGTATAAAGTATAGTTATTTTGATCCTTATTGTAATATTCTTTGAATCTGAGAGAAATACAAATGCATAAGTCCTGAAATTTTTATGAAAAAGATTCTAATGGTGATGGTATGAAGTTTGTACTATTATCGTTGTATGTACTTCTTGTGTCCATACTTTCATCTTCATTTTCTTCTGTTTAAATTGGATAATTGAAGGGTCTAGAATTCATCTAATGGTGCTTTAGACTCAATTTATTTAAACTCTGTTTCTCTTCTTAACTAGGTCATAATTCATCTTTCATGGTGCTCTAATTTTGTTATATGTTTCTTTTCCTCTTCCACCCTACACAACCAATACGAAACCATTATGACTGAGGAATCCTCCCAATCCTTCTTTTCACGCATCATTGCAAACCATGAAATCCACATTTGGATCCGCAATCCTCAGGATTGGAGCACTAGTTAACAATTTCTTCAATTGATGGAAGCTTTTCTCACATTCTTTTGTCCACTAAAATTTCTTCTCCTTCCTTTGCAAGTAAGTGATAGGGTGAGCTATCCTTGAGAACCCTGCAATGGACCTTCTGTAATAACCATCTAGACCCATAAAGGATATGACTTCTGTCACATTCTTAGGCATTTACCATTCTCTGATGGCCTCGATATTCTTAGGATCCATAGCTATCCCATCCTTTGAGATGATATGCCCCAAGTAATGGATCTGCTTTTGATAAAATGAACATTTTCTCAACTTGGCATACAGTTGGTGCTCTTTTAGCACTTGCAACACCATCATTAGATGTTGTTCATGCTCTTCCTCCAACTTGGAATACACTAGAATGTCATCCAAAAAGACTATGACAAACTTGTCTAGATAGTCCCTGAATACACCATTCATTAAACACATAAGAACAACGGGTGCATTCGACAACCCAAACAGAACCACTGTGAATTCATAGTGACCATACCTTGTTCTGAATGCGGTCTTTCTGATGTCTTCATCCTTTATTCTTACCTGGTTATATCCTGATCTAAGATCTATTTCGAAAATATCTTAGCATCCTTCAACTGATCAAAGAGATCATCGATCCTTGGCAAAGGATACTTGTTCTTAATAGTCACTTTGTTCAATTGTCTGAAATCGATACAAAATCTCAGTGTCCCATCCTTCTTGTTCACAAACATGACCAGAGATCCCCAAGGTGACACACTTGGGCGTATATACCCCTTCTTTAGAAGCTCTTCAAGCTACAATTTTAGTTCTTTCAGCTCTGGTATACACATTCTGTAAGGAGCTTTTGATACTGGAGCTGCTCCAGGCATCAAGTTTACAAAGAAGTCAATATCTCTTTTTGGGGGTAATCTGAGTACCTCCTGCAATACATATTCAAACTCTTTTAGTACTGCATGGTATTCAATCTTTGAGACCTCATCCTTAGATGCTTCCTCTACATGGGCTACAAATAATTGACAACCTTTCCTATAACACTTCTTCAGCTGCATTGCTAAGATTTCCCTGACAACAACTTCTCTGGGAATTCCTTGGACTATTCTTTGATTCCCCTCCTCATCCAGGCAAGTGAATTCCTTATTACGACAGTCTAGGATGGCATGGTGTTGGTCCAACCAATCCATCCCAATTAGATAGTCATAGGAACCTAAAGGCAATATGTTCAATTCAACCCTTATGTTTAGTCCATTCATGTCCACTAGAGAAGACTTAACCAACTCGACAACCTTTCTCTCGTCTCTTGTAGCCAACTGCACTAACCAATATTTCTCATGCTTGCTTCTTGGTAAATGCAAACTTTCCACCACTCTAGGATCTATATAACTATGGCTAGCCCCTGAATCAATTAAAACAGTAAAGGCATGGTTGTTGATCATACCTTCCACTTCAATCATGTGTGATTGAAATTTAGCTTGCTTATTGTCCAGGGATGCATAGATTGTTAGTACACTTCTGCCCATTTCCTCCACTATTTTAGCCTGCTGAACATTGTGGACAATTCTCACTTTGTCATTTTTGTGGGGGCAGTCTATATACCGATGATTTCCTTTACAACCTCAACATTCCATAGGTGTCTGCCTTGGAAATTTCCCACCTACTTCAGCCTTCCTAGGCTCTCTAAAACCTAATTGTCCTTGAGGATTTTTTCTGAAAAAGGTAGGTTTGTTTCCCTTCTGCCTCTGCTCTTTCTTAAACTTCTTCTGGTCATCCCAAGCCTTCCGAAAAGTAGGCTTTTCATATTTTTTCTCATACAATCATTTATCTCTCCTTATCATTTCTTCCATGGTCTTAGGGTCATCATATTGAATCTTGTCCCCAATGGAAGGTGGTATTCCACTCATATACCTTTGAATTTTGACAGTCTCATCCTTGATAAAGGGAACATATTTCAACAACTCCAAGAAATTTCATTCGTATTCATCAATGGACATGTTTCCCAGCTTGAGTTCAAAGAACTCTTTCATCTTTCTATCATAGTATCTTCTAGTCAAGTATTTCTTTTCAAAATACTTCTTGAACTCTTTCCAAGTAATATCTTTCTCTTTAATGTGTTGCACCTGCACCAATTGATCCCACCACATGGATGATTTTCCTTTCAGTTGATACATTGCAATTCTTCCTTCCGCGTGAGAGGAATAATTCCGCAGTTGGAAATATTTCCTCATGCCTAGCAACCATGTTTCAACATCTTCCTCCTTCTTTTGTTCTCCATCAAACGTAGAAGGATTAATCTTGTTCATTTATCCCTTAAGCTCATCCACTCCATATCTCCTGTGTTTTCTGGTAGGAGATGGGATTGAACTACCGTGTGCCTCCTTATTGGACTACTTTGGGAGTGGCAATGATGCCTGCTAATGCTTCTTGATATTATTTTCTTCTCAGGGGTCTTGCGACTCTCTGTTTTGCTTGAGTCACTCTCCTTATACAACTTCTTTTCTATTCTCTCCAATCTGTTCATCAACTTTAAGTTGAATTCTCCCTATTTTTCCTAAGATTTTCTGAGCTTCCTGCTATCTGCTCAGTGATTTTGGGCATCTTTCTGCAATTTTTCAATGATTTTCATCATGTTTCCTTCCTTATCTATCTCTTCTCAATGCCCATTGGAGTTCTATCCTTCAACTCCCAAAAGGACATCCATTTCTTTTGCTTCATTCTCTAAACTGGAAGCATATGTGTCTCTTCCATTTCTCTGCACTTAGTGGCAATTCACTGTGGTCCTGACACCCGTTGAACTATGCAAACACAACGTGCATTCAACCAGAATTTGTCAGGCCATCCGTCCTCAACAAATCCCACATAATTCATAAACCAAATATGTTTTAAGAAACGTTCATAATTCATGAATTTTCTGAGCTCTGCTCGTCTCTGTAACAATTTCAATCCTTAGCCCTTTTCTCTTAGTCCCCAATCCACATGATCACGGGTCATGACCACTCACCTATCTAAAAAGGTGCTTCACGGCTTCACATCTCGGGTATTCTACTGTGGGCCAAACCCGATACTCCCGATTCCCAAATCGCTAATCCTCTAGGCGCTAGCTCCTCTCGCTAGGCCCCTTTGATTGTGACGTTGGGCTATGACCTAGGCCCCAACTTTCGAGCACTTCGGGAGGTTTCAAAGCACCACACAACAACTTCCCGAGTCCCGAAATAACAAACTCACGACATAGGGCAGATCGATTGTCCACATCTACTCATCATCCAACGACTGAAACTCGTTGTGGAACTTCTGTCATCGAAGCTTTAGAACTTCGGAGCTTCCCATTCTGGAAGCTTTCACGCTTGCTTCCCTCCAATCTCGCGACTCTCGAACTTCCGACTTCTCTATCCTCCGGGCCCACATAGTACAGTTGTCACCAACTAAGGTGATGACACGTGGTACACCTAGGAAAGTCCACATCACCATAGGCGATGTCATTCGGCCCCACCACATCTACTCTTTCACTTCGAAACTTCAGACTTTAGGAGTTTTTGCAATGACACATCCCACTTCTCCCGACAACTGAACTCCCAAAATTACAATATGCTCTTCTGCTTGATCCAATAGTCAATCTCTTTTCTCCAGATCTACGGTGTATATCTCCCTCGGGACTTAGAGGTTTCGGGTTTCAGACGTTTGTGCCTCCATGCACCCCACTTCTCCCGATTGCCAAACTCCAAAAGGATTCTAAGATAACCCTCCTGCACCTTCTTCAAATCTGATGGTCGTACTGAATTTCCCTTCCTTCCAAATAGATCCTATGGCTCCAACACCTCAATTGTTATGATCTTTCTCTTTGTGGCCAAATACCATGCCTGTTGCGGTTTTACGATGCCACTACTCCTATTGAGATTCGTAACACAACCAAGGTAACTTCTTGACACTCAGGAAGGTTTTGGGGTCCAAAATTAGTCCTCCAAACACAATTTCCTCTTGAAACCTTGGGTCCATTGACAACTTATCCAACCCATCCAAGTTCGACGTTGAAACCTTGGTGCTGACTTGAATTTTTTCTCTTTCGACAACAATTCTCTTTAAAATTTTTTCCTTGTTTACCACTAACATGGCCCATTCAGGCTCAGTGCTGAAAACCTTGGTTCTGATACCATATTGTAACATCCCCAGCCTCCAACAGGTTGGGCAACGCTACTTCCACAGAACATTCACACATAAAATATATGCATTTTAATGAATATAAAACACTTAACAGAGAGTAATCACAGAAGTACTGCCATTCTACACAATCAATGGAACTAACAGTAGTTCATATATGCAACGGATGGTCATTTTTGGTTTCGGTTCAATATTCTGGAGAAGTGATTGTATATCCATGTGGGGAGAGGAGACAATGCATATAGCAAGCTTTCAACTAAGGGCACCTTAGGTTTGTTATTCTTCAAATTATATAGGATCTTTAATTTTAATAGAATTGAATGAAATATAGGATCTGAATGAAAATAGTATCTTATATGTGAAAGAGGGTATTGATAGAAATAAATAAAACTGCCTTTCTTGTTTATATGCGGGAAGTGTAACACACATTTTATTGTTATAAACACAAATTATATTACTTAAATCCTATTCAATACTTATTGTGGAAGTTAATTATGCCTCTTCTAAGTTATATAAAACATTTCTCACATTTCACTTTCTGTTAAAAACAAAACAACTATAAATCTTTTTAGATTGCGAACCATCAAATCTGCATAAGCAAACCAATCAACAATCTTCAAATAAACATGGAATTAACCTTTGATATAAGTCATTCCACTTAGTAATATGTCAATTTGTATTAAGAAGCATTTAATATACCATACATGCTTAAATCATGGCAATAAGATGATGTGTCAAGGAAAGCATATGACCTCCCTATTAGCAATGCGCACATAACATCTAACTGAAGAATTAGATGTTATGTGACAGATAGTGTAAGTCAATTTAGAACATAGGGATCATTCAATAGTGGTGACATATACTTCAATTCTTAACCTTGAAACAATGACAAATCTGAGTGTAATGTTTTCATCATAGTATAGGTCATCTAGCTTATAGTTGCATCAATTTCCTTGGAAAAGGTCTCAAAATAAATAAAGATACCAAGTGCTTCTAAGTGTAATTGACAGAATGAGTTCCAATCACATTTAATACAGACTTTGCTAAAATGTTGTCTCCATATTTGAGAAGTTAATGCATGCATTCAAATTAGTTTTGGTGACAGTAAGAGAATTATTATGCTAGATGTTACTTCACATCAACATGAAACAAAAGCGTGCACAAATAACGTAAAAGCTATTAACATATACATTAAAGGGGAACAATTTTGGTGTGAAGAGGATATTCATTTCCACTTATTTATTTATTCTTTCCTCAGTCTTATCCTTAAATTTATCTATAGACAAATTTAAGATCAACTATGTTCTCGAAAAGATGCATAAAACTTGTATGTAATGCTAAAGAAGACAATCACAAGGATGCATAGTATGTAATGCTTGAAAGTATGCATAGTATGTAATGCTTGAAAGTATGCATAGTATGTAATGCTAAAGAAGACAATCACAAGTGCCATCAAACATCTTAGGTATATTTATGAAATTGATTGTCACATAGATATGCCAAGTAAACACCAAGAGTATTCACCATTAAGTTTTCATAGATTAAGGGCACCAAGAATATTATTCCAAGTAGTGAAAATAATAACCAATGTTTTGGTAGCATAAACTATGAGTACAAGATTTGTATGGCTTTGTATGTATTACCATACAAAGAAAGACCACAAAGATTTCAGTACATGAGCTCTACAATCCCTTAAGCAGTCTTATGTTAAGAGTAACATTTTTCATAGAAAGAAACCTTTAACTATGCATTGAACCAGACTATGTTGAAACCCTCAGAACAAAGACACGTTTAGTGTGACATTAGTGAATTTAATCTTTGATGGGAATTCAAAATCAGAAATTAGCATAAACATTGCTAAGAAATGGAGTAAAAAGCCTCAAATTGTGCCCTTATGTGGACCACAAACCATTATTATATGTACTAAAATGATACTATAAATCACTTTATTCATTCAAATTTGTTTAAGTGAGGAGATGAAAGGTTATTGTGCCATGTACGTCATTTCATATAAAATGAATTTATCTCTGAATATTAAAAAGAGATGTTAGCCTCTCACGAGAAGAGGTGAATATTGAAGAGCATAATGTTAGGATCCGAGAATAAAGCATTCCAGAACATAGGGAATTGATTTTTCTTTATTCTTTTTTATTCAGCTTCAAATCAAGAAGAATCTCAATGTTGTCTTGTCACTTTTACATGTTGAGTAAATAAGAACAGTACAAGTTATTTACCACAATGGTACAGTCTGAACGAAGGGTGAAAGTCACCAAGAGAGCTATCATGAGAAGCATTTTTTCCAATAGAAAACATTTTAATGAAGGAAAAGGTGCCTTTAAATAGAGGCTTCAGAAAGGGAAGGAGGTGACCTTGCAGTACGACCTCAGAATCTCCAATACCAGGGATTGAGTGGAGGTTTCAAGAACAGGAGGGAGAAGGTGATCAGGTCGATAGTATCGCAAGTCAGCTAACTAGCTGAGACTCAAGTCAAAACTTAACCAACTCACCAGGTTTAATAGCGACTCGAATGACTCGAGAGTCTTGGTACCTATCAAATGGCTTGTGGGTTTCTCCCAGTGATGAGAATTCACCAAAGTACTCTACAATTTTTATTTGGTGATGAGAATTGATCCGAGCATGGAGCGAGGCTTCATCAGAACACTTGAGGCCAACTGCCCCTTAGCGGGAGATCCCTCCAAATTCCAAGATTTTGATATAAGCAAGTCATTCATATTTGATAAAAATTACTTTAAGAATATGGTGGCATGTAGAAGAATTTTTTTCTCGGACCAAGATTTGTTTAGTGGAGATAACTAAATGATGGACATAGTAATGAGATTGGCAAGACTAAGAACATTGACATAGATAACGGAGATTCATGATCTTCAACAAAATATCGACAAGGAGGGGCCAATGACCCAAAGATGTCCCTGGTTCTGATATGACTGAACTTGGGCATATGGTTCCTCCTCTTATACATATTTGACAAATGAATATTTCACAATTCTTACAATATGACATTGCATGATTAATTTGTCACAATTGTTAATCACAATTATAATGAGTTAAATTTGAAAGAACATTAACTTTATGCATCTATATCATTTGAAATACTACATCAAGAACAATGGAAATAATGGTTGGGTCAAGGTGTTAAAGGAAAAAAGAAATAAGGTTCGGCCCCTTTCCTTCCTTTCACGACCACTCATCTCCTCCATGCCTTCCAGGCCATTCAAGTTGATTGTCGTGCATCTGATCTACATTCTTTTGTATGAAATATATTGTGCTCCAGGTTGATGTTACTAGAGGAAAATCAAATATATTTTCACTCTGAAGATGTACTAGTGGTTGAAGGTGTCAAATATTATTCACATCAGATTGCGGAGATGATTGGACTATGTAATGAATCTGAATTCATTCAATCTGGTGTAAGTGTTGATATCTTAATGCATAATATTTTTTAATACATAGATGTTCTTATTCTATGGCTATCTGTGTCATTTCAAATGAAATGTGCAATTTGATTTCTTATGTATCATGAGTGTTGTTTGGATTTTTAATAGCCTAACGACTTTGTGGATCTCTAGTGATGTCTTAGTGGCTAGTATGAAATATTTCCTTGAGTAGCGTTTAGTTATTTATAGTCTTCAATGAGTTTGTCAAGGAATAGTATTAGGTAGACAGTAGCATGTAGAGTGATCATATAATTTTCTTTTCTTTTAAGTACGAGAAGCATTTCAAGGCATAATTTTGACTGAAGTGAGGGCCAATAACACCCTCATCGACTTCATTCTCATGATAGTTGTGGATGCTATCTTTATACTGCCAATGCAAATTCTAGTGATGATTCCATGTTGCAAACCCCCCTTTTATAACAATATTTCTAGATGAGGTATATTTTTATACCATATCATGGGGGTTCAACTTGGCACAAATCCATGGCGTTGAGATGTAGGGAGAAAAGAGCGATAAGTGCATTAGGCTTAAAATTCATTCGATTTTTTCCCTATCTGTTGCAGAATTCAAAGAGAATTAACAATACTTAGATATGAATATAGATATATCACCATATTAGTTGAATAGGTCCTCGTCCATGGTATATGTCCATGTTATTCTCCTCTTTGAAGTAGTAACCCCATGTGTATGAGCTGTTTGGAGACATCACCCACCTGCCTATTCAAAGTTCAAACCCAATTACATTAATGCGATTACTAACAATAAGAAATGCTCATGAGACAGAAGGGTTATAGAAGTCTAAATTAATATTACACGTGGTTGCCTATGAAACAATGAAGTCATTGTAGGTATAGCATGTGCCACTAAAATTATGTAGAAGGCGTCCAGCATGCGTCATTGTTTCTTTGCTTCAGAAATTGATTGAAAAAATATTCACTTATGATGGATGCGACTCTCTTTTGTGTAGAAACATGACAAAACAAAGTACCCATCACTGCCACTGAAGTGAGGGATAATAACACCCTCATCGAATTCATTCTCCCGATAGCCATGGAGACCATCTTTAGACTACCAATGCAAATTCTGGTGATGATTCCAGGATGCAAACCCATCCTTTTATAGAAGTATTTCTACATGAGGTATATTTTTATATCGTGTCATGGGGGGTTCAACTTGGTAGCATTTTGTGGCATTGACAGTGGAAGATAATGTTCTCATGGTTGAACCTGCATGACACACCATTCATAATGATATTTCTACCAAGTGCAGGGTCTATCTTAAAACCATTTCCGTTGTGATTAATGCGTTCTCCTCCTTACTTCAGTCGACCACTCCATATTTCTCGCAACTTCTCCATCCAAATGATGCAAGAGTGTTTGGTTGGGAATAAATTCATCCACCAGAAAGCATTCTACTCTAGCATTGGAGAAAAATCCCACCTGAAATTCAATTTATTTCGTCTTACAACTGGTTTTACTGAAACATTTAATAGTAGCAGAGCTCCCATCTCTAAAAAATCCCTTATAGACGCTAGCAAAACCATTTCTTCATAGTAAACTTTTGTCTAAAAAATAATTTGTTGCATACTCAATTTCTTCAAGCTTGAATCTGAAGCAACTGGTCCCTATTCCTCTATCGACCAATGGATCCCAGTCACTAGAATACTTTAGAAGTACCATAGGTCAAGAAAATTTTCTTCTTTGATCTTCACTGTAATTACGGATGCTCTGGCAACAAAAAGAAAAGATGGCAACTGGATTCTCTGGAAGCAAAAAAGAAAAGATGGAAACCGTAGGTGCGCTAGCATAGTGAGGCAGTGGCGAGTTGGGGATGAGTGAGGCGGTGGCAAGGTGGGAATGAGGAGGTGGCTAAGGGATGAGCATCATGAGAAACATGCCAATTACTTAGACCGTAGTGCAATGTTTTGCAGACATCGACTACAATGTAACTGTCAGAGCCTCCAAATGAGCCGATAACAAAATTTATATTTTTTAAATCATATGTATATTTTGATAATTGAGGAAAAAGAATGTCATACACCATGCCAATAAATTCCCATCACAGATCATTGAACCAATTGTGAATTTTATTAGAGAATTTTGATAAATAGATAAATAAGTTTGTTTTAAAGAATAAATAAATTTAATACTGAATTTATGTAAACTTGGGAAATATGGTTAAGAACTTACCAAAATACACCAATTAATGAAACAAAATGCACCATTTAATATGTGGTCAACGATAGTTGACCACAGGGCAAAAGCTAAAGTTCCTCGCTGGAGGGAGGGACTAATAAATTATGGTGGATAATTAAAAAGGGTTCAAAATGAGGCAGATTAAAACATGAAGTTATAAAAAGGATTGTTGTATAGTTGAATATTATATTGCAAAATAAAGGTTTACCAAAACTTAGTAAGGTCCTTTTAGAACACAAAAAAATCAAGAAGGGTTAAAAAAAATCAAGGAATTAGTATTCCATGAACTTAAAGGTGATTAATTAGTTAGTTGAAGCTTATAAAACTTAATTAAAAAAGTGGGACCTTTGCACGTGTGCACCCAATTAATTATCAAAGGGATGTATAATTTTTGTAATTAAAGTATCTTTTGATTAGGTTACGATAGAAACAAAATCGAGTTTAGGGGTTAAAAAAAAGAAAGATTTTGTCAAACTTATAATACAAAATGTATCAATTCTAATCAAATTTAAGGGGATAATTCGAGGAAAGGATATTAGCATCGCTATTTGTCTAAGGGCATTAGGCTTAAAATTGAAGCAGTAATCCCATGCGTATGGGCTGTTTGGAGTCGTCACCCACCTGCTTGTTCGAAGTTCAAACCCAATTACATTAATGTGATTATTAACAATAAGGAATGCTTGTGAGACAAAAGGGTTATAGAAGTCTAAATTAATATTACATGTGGTTTCCTACGAAACAATGAAGTTGTTGTAGGTGTAGAATGTGCCACTGAAATTATGTAGAAGGCATCGGGCATGCATCATTGTTTCTGTGCTTCATAAATTGATTGAAAAAATCTTCACTTATGATGGATGCGACTCTCTTTTGTGTAGAAACATGACAACACAAAGTACCCATTACCGCCAATGAAGTGAGGGATAATAACATCCTCATCGAATTCATTCTCCCGATAGCCATGGAGACCATTTTTAGACTGCCAATGCAAATTCTGGTGATGATTCCAGGATGCAAACCCATCCTTTTATAGAAGTATTTCTACAAGAGGTATATTTTTATATCATTTCATGGGGGGTTCAACTTGGTAGCATTTTGTGGCATTGACAGTGGAAGATAATGTTCTCATGGTTGAACCTGCAAGACACACCATTCATAATGATATCTCTACCAAGTGCATGGTCTATCTTAAAACCATTTCCGTTGTGATTAATGCGTTCTCCTCCTTACTTCAGTCAACCACTCTAGATTTCTCGCAGCTTCTCCATCCAAATGATGCAAGAGTGTTTGGTTGGGAATAAATTCATCCACTAGAAAACATTCTACTCTATCATTGGAGAAAAATCTCTCCTGAAATTCAATTTATTTAATCTTACAACTGGTTTTACTGAAACATTTAATAGTAGCAGAGCTCCCATCTCTCAAAAATCCCCTATAGACTCTAGCAAACCCATTTCATCCTAGTAAAATTTTGTCTGAAAAAAATTTGTTGCATACTCAATTTCTTCAAGCTTGAATCTGAAGCAACCACTCCCTATTCCTCTATCGACCAATGGATCCCAGTCACTAGAATACTTTAGAATTATCATAGGTTAAGAACATTTTCTTCTTTGATCTTCACTATAATTACGGATGCTCTGGTAGCGAAAAGAAAAGATGGCAACTGGATGCTCTAGAAGCAAAAAAGAAAAGATGGCAACCGTAGGTGCGCTAGCGCAGTGAGGTAGTGGCGAGTTGGGGACGAGTGAGGCGGTGGCAAGGTGGGAATGAGGAGGTGGCTAAGGGCTGAGCATCATGAGAAACATGCCAGTTGCTTAGACTGTAGTGCAATGTTTTGCAGACATAGACTGCAATGTAACTGCCAGAGCCTCCAAACGAGCCGATAACAAAATTTATATTTTTTAAATCATATGTATATTTTGATAATTGAGGGAAAATAATGTCATACACCATGCCAATAAATTTCCATCACAGCTCATTGAACCAATTGTGAATTTTATTATAGAATTTTGATAAATAGATAAATAAGTTTGTTTTAAAGAATAAATAAATTTAATACTGAATTTATGTAAACTTGGGAAATATGGTTAAGAACTTACCAAAATACACCAATTAATGAAACAAAATGCACCATTTAATATGCGGTCAACGATAGTTGACCATGGAGCGAAAGCTAAAGTTCCTCGCCGGAGGGAGGGACTAGTAAAGTATGGTGGATAATTAAAAAGGGTTCAAAATGAGGCAGATTGAAACATGAAGTTATAAAAAGGATTGTTGTATAGTTGAATATTATATTGCAAAATAAGGTTTACCAAAACTTAGTAAGGTCCTTTTAGAACTCAAAAAAATCAAGAATGGTTAAAAAAATCAAGGAATTAGTATTCCATGAACTTAAAGATGATTAATTAGTTAGTTGAAGCTTATAAAAAATAATTAAAAAAGTGGGACCTTTGCATGTGTGCACCCAATTAATTATCAAAGGGATATATAAGTTTTGTAATCAAATTATCTTTTGATTAGGTTACGATAGAAACAAAATCGAGTTTAGGGGTTAAAAGAAAAAAAGATTTTGTCAAACTTATAATACAAAATGTATCAATTCTAATCAAATTTAAGGGGAGTATTCGAGGAAAGGATATTAACATTGATATTTGTCTAAACAACAAGAGAAATTACAACAATATTGATATCACCAATTAATTATTTATTATAAA
Source organism: Picea mariana (assembly GCA_032191745.1). Classification (NCBI taxonomy): domain Eukaryota; kingdom Viridiplantae; phylum Streptophyta; class Pinopsida; order Pinales; family Pinaceae; genus Picea; species Picea mariana. The sequence goes on from JASDQU010102658.1 coordinate 127,684, forward strand.
GCTAAGTATAATAAAAGAGAAAAACTCTTTTAGTGAAAATAAATATTAAATCAAGGACTTACAACTAACAATTGATTATTATAAATTCACATCCAAATTTTGATGTTACATCTATATTTGATAAAGAGATTGAGATAAATATAAATGCAACTTGGATAGAAACACTATGTACCTTCATCTTAAACATGGAGAAAACATTTTTAACGTTTTCCTATAAGAAGAAGATAAAATTGCAGGATGTTACAACAAAACCATGCTCAAAATTGTTCTCATCAAAAAACCTTAAAGATATCTCAAAGGCGATCCTTCAGGATAACCAAAAGTTGGTACAAAAGATGTAAAAATAATTTGACAAGGTTGTTGCTAATAAAGATGAGGAAATTTATCGCCTTAAGAATCATAGTAAAAACTTAACTGCATATATTAAAAAGTTAAAAGGTGAAAACATCGTAGAAACTTACGAATAAAAAATCAGTGACTAATCTCAATGACATATATAAGTTTGTGGATGTAAAAATCCAAGTCATGGAGAAATGAACCAATATAGATCTAATCAACATCACAGCTCATAAGGATGAAAATCTAGTAGAAGTAAGAATATCTTAGGATGTCTAGGTATAAACGATAGAAGATCCAAGTTTCCTTACTAATAATTATTTAGTGATCAACATAGTGAAACAATTGTATGAAGAAGACATAATAACAAAAGCGAATCAAGAAAACACTACAAGTATGATAAGAAAAAATCATGCTACAATGACACCTTATCTACATCCAAATCACAAGAGTAAATACTTTAACCGATCCATGTATCAACATTGTTTAGTACAAAGAAAATATGCAAACTACATTTGAAAGATTAATTCTAATACAATTTAATCCTAAAATAAAATTCACTACCACACAAATCCACAAAAGATAGAGTTAGGGTGGTTATACCCTTTCACAATTCAACAAATCTGCTCAACAGTTAGAAGATCATATCATATCATGTCCTCAACCATGGCCAACTCATGAGAAAACATTACAAGCTAGAACAAAGACATAAGTTTTTATACTTTGAGGACAATGCATCTTAAAAGGATAGGTAATGTATTGAACATAATATATAAACATGAATACATAATAATAACAATAATAATTAATAATTAATAGTAAATGAAATGACACATCCTATCTAAAAGATACAACCTAATGAAGGGACATGACCTATCAACCATTATGACTAGTCAATGTTACAAGTAAATCATCACATGGAATTGTATCATCAACTTATCTCTCGTTCATTATTTAAATATATTTATTACTTTTCCTATATGGATTTTAGCCTAATTTCCTTTTTACATTAGAAATTCAATAAATGAACATTGATCATATTCAATAAATGAACTTTTTTCATTTCATTGATCTCAATGGTATCCAAATTGGAAAAACTTACGGTGCCAACTTTAATGATGTGATAAAATTGAATTCCTTGATGCTGGAACTCTCTAGCCTAGAGAATTACTCTAGAAAAGGTTAACAAAACATTCATAAAATATGTTAGGCATTTAGCACTACTACCGATATTGGTTGGGATAGAAATCATCCAACAAAAATTAGATGTGTTACCATAACATCCCTAGAAAATATGATTCTCTTTAAATATCCTTATGCACAAAGTTCCCTAAATACCTACTCAAACACTCTAGAACCATTAAAAATAATAGTGGAGAAAGATAACTACTACATGTGGAATCAAAATTTGACATGAAATTGATGTTTAAACCATCAAACATGAATATCCTTAATGTCTAATGTTGGAATACTGAGAGCGGGGGGGTGTGAATCAATATGAGCACTTTTACCAGTTTTAACCATAATATATATTATTTCACTTTCTCAACAATGTTCAACAACTTATCATCAATGTATCATCTATAATTGCATTCAATATATCATGAGCATATAATCATAAGCAACATCACATCAACAAAGTCACATCAAATACATAGTACATGAGTATTTACGTGGAAACCCAAATGGGAGAAAACCACATAATTTTTTCTTATATATATATCAATAATTCATTCATAGGAAGCACCAACTTCTAAATTCTCCAGCTACAACTGGAAGGAGGCTAAAACCCCCTATATATAGGCTCCAACCCGAAGGAGGCTACAACCCCTTGATTCTTAGGCTCTAACTTGAAGGAAGCTCCAAATCCCTGAGTTCTTTAGCACCAACTGGAAGGAGGTTGCAACCCCCTTTCCTTGACTCATCCTGCCGCCCTGAAATATAAGTGTATAACAACTGTCACTACGACAATCACTGCCACTATCATTGCCACTGTCACTTCCACTATCACTATCACTGCCATTGTCATTGCCACTGTCACTTCCATTGTCATTGTCACTATCACATCAACCTGTATCTTCTCATCAACCAACTAGAACCTGTACCATACCATGCATCAAACATGTACCATGCATCAACTTGTACCATGCATTAACCATGCATCAAATTGTAGCACAAGATGTATGTACATCAAATGTGTACATCAACAACTGTACCAAACCATGTGCCAACCATGCACATCAACCTATACCATAACCATGTACATCAACCTGTAACACAACTAGTGCATCAACCATGCACCAAACCTCCACCAATATGCCAATATCACCAAAATGTGCCTCAAGCACTATGCCAACATCAAGTGTCCAACATGCACCTCAATCATGTGCTAAAACAAGAATCAAGATATGAATTAACAAGTATTATACCAATAACAACAAGACATGCATCCAATCATGTACCTCAACCATATACCATATCACTCATGATATGTCTCAATCATCCCATACACCATAACATCATAAACATGTAACCCTCAAAACATGCATGTAAACATACCTGTAACTCTGTAAAATATTTGGTGTATGTGATCACAGACCCAGATACCTTCCTCAACTTCAACAACAAGATAATAGCTTCTTCATCAAACTTTACGTTAGTCTCACGGGACTAGTTTTTGGATTAGTCAAAAACCCTAACTTTCAAAAAGAATAACTCCGTTCTTGTAATGAATTAAGGTCTGAAAGTTGTACACAATATTATTCAATATCTTATCTACAATTCATCTAGGTTTCACTACTTGGAAACTCCTAGAAAAGGAGTTATAGCAAAAATAGCAGAACTTGCTGAATTTTAGCTTATTCTAAAGAGATAACTTGTAGAGCATGCCACACGTAGAATACTTTATATCTGGATATAAAACTCTCACATAACATAATAAGGACTGTAATCTATCCAATTCATTTTGTCTCACTAAATTTGGATCTTCTATGAAGAATTTATGACCTTTTTACTCATAACACTTGTTTGAGACTAGTTCCAGGACTATCAAAAAACCCTATTTTCCACAAAGTGTATATCCAAAACTACAATGAACCAGAAGCTTAAATTTATACCACAGGTACCTTGATATGTTGTCTCAATATCCTCTAGGTTTCACTATCTGAATCATTCTAGAAAACATGTTATAGTGAAAATGGTAAGATGACCTGTAAATAATATACCTTAGAACACATCCTCACAAGACATCATTCACCCTTGCTATTTTGACCTTCTTTACTTCATCTTCCCTCCGAACTTTCTTGTTATGACCACTTTACCCTTTCATTAAAGAATTGTAACCAACTAGGGGCTGCTTAACTATTCTTCAGGACTTCCAACTTCACAAACCCATATCTCCCTAATTGTGAAGAACCACGTAGTGTTCCACATATCACCGGAAATGGCACGACATGTACTATCCATATATGAGTGTCTTACCTACATTTATACTATCCTTAATGTTTAAAAATGTCATTCATCTTTGGGTACCATATCCACACATCTGAGGATTCATGTATAATTCATCAAATGTATCCATCACATATGATGACATCAACTAACTCACAATCAATCTCAATCATACAGATGATAACTAACTGTCCAACGATCTCGTCCACATATCTAGGGATTTTGGACTTCTTCAAGGGTTGACATCAATATATAAGGGTTTACATCACTCTCCAAGGGTTGACATCATTGAAAACCAACTATCCAAACCAATTGTCCAAAAATCTCCCCCTTTGGCATTGGTGAAAACAACAACATTGATGGAAACACTTAGACATGGAAACACTCATGCCCATGCTCCCCTTGTGACCATTTATCCTCATCAATGTTTCTATCTCACCCCCTTTGTCATCAATGGAAAAGGGTATCTCCCCTTGGAGATGATTCCCCTGTCTTAAAGAATTTGTTCTTTCTCTCCCTTTTTGACCAAAGGTTAACTCCCCTTGTCGATATGTCTCCTCCTGACACTATACCTTCTCTAACCAATCATGGGAAAAAAATATCTCCCTCTGTGGGTATGTCTCCCCTTGAATGCATGCTATTGATCTTCCTCTCTCTCTTTGATGATTTTCCTTCTCTACAATATGTAGAGCTACCTGTGAAATGCTTCCTTTCCTCTCTTCCAGTACTGCTTATTGTCCATTGGTTCTTCCTCTTGAAATTCACTAACATATATAAAAATCATTCATTATTTGATTTATTCATTCACTTGTCATGTTCACTTGACTATATTGTTCAATGATTTCTTTCTGATGATATAGATTCCATTGATGGTTTCTCTTTCCCTATTTTGTTGTTCCTTTCATTTCTTTCCTTTCTACTGATTTCAACATATTCCACTTGTAAATATGTTGTTATGCATCCTACCTGTGTTTTATGTACCTACTAAGCATCTCATTAATCCATCTCTTGTCTAATATGCCACAAACTATCCATGAATTTTATACTCAACTGTCCACAATGTTGATCCATCTATCACTGTACAATCATGAAGTCTTCATGGCTGCAATTGATCATCATATATAAAATGTGTCCACTGGTCTTCTCTTTCTGCAAACCAAACTCTGCAAGTCTAGAACAACTTGTACTGAATATATCTCAACCTAAATACAATCATAAACTTATGCCTGTGTAATTTCCAATTGACACATGTGTAGGAACACTACTTTCTCAATCGATCAATCTGTCATTCTATACTTCTGCTATCTGACTACTCTGAATATATCTTTGTAAACACTTCATACTACTCAAAAGATGGTTCTCTGATCTGTAGTGTCTACTGCATGGACTCCCCATGTTCAACATACATATTTATTTGGAGTATCCAAGATGGATGGCTCAAAACAATACCTTATCTGATGCAGAGTAGTCCTCCTCTTCATCTATAGACTCATCATCTTTCTAAAATCTAAATTCTTCCTTTCTGATTGTGGATTGATCTTGTACTACAATACCTGAAAGTACAATCTCTTGTGCCTTTTCTTTGTTCACCAATTCTTCTTTTCTTTCTTGTACTATTGCAAATCCTATGATCTCTGGGACCTGGTCTTTATTCACCTATTGTTTTTTTCTTTTCCATACTTTATTATATCTGATATCATTGTTCTCTTTCATATAAGTATCCATCATGCTTTTACAATCACAAGCTATGTGTCCATAGTTATGGAATTTGTAACATTCAATGTTATGTGGGGCCACATAGGGATTTCTTGCTTGAACATTTCTTCCATAAACACCACAATATGAAACTTTATGTCTAAAGTTAGTAAAATAAAAAAAATGAACATAAAATAAATTTACATACTTGGGAGTGAATGATCTTCTTTGTGGTGTATTCCTTCTGAATTCCTACCTTGGCTAATCATGATCTTCTCTTATGTGAATTCCTTCATTATGGTTGAAGCTTCTTTTCTTCCTAAATGTGGTAGGTATTGATGAAGATGTATCTCTATTATACTCATTCTTATTTGATTCTTGTTGACCATGATTTCTTCCCTTGAGTACTTCTACATAACTCTTACTATTTTCTTCATTCTTCTTTTCTAGCAACCTGGAGGGATTCTCTTCAACATTCTCTATGGATGATGTGGATGTTTCTCTCTCTTCAATATTTGTGCTGATATTGACAACTTTGACTCTTAGTGTGACAACTTCTTCTTCAATCTTCTCAACGTCTTCTTCTTTCTTTATTATATGGGACTTCATGACTTCTTCCGTTCTCTTTGCTTCTTCAAATTGGATCTTCAAGGTGATTATATCTTCTTCAAGTTTTCTTTCTTGTTGATTGAATCATGTTTCAAGATGATTTAAATCCTCGGTTCTTTTCTTGAGATGATCTGTCAATATATTCTCTCTCTTTTCTGCTTCTTCCTTCTGTGCTACTATTTTGGCTTCCAAACACTTCTGATCTTCAAGAGTTTCTTCAATCCTTCTGGATTCTTCTAGCTGGCATTTTAGCATCATGATCATTTGCTCAACTTCTTTGGAGTTGGTGTTCTAAGATTCTTCTTTTTCCTTTAGTTCTTCATGGAGTCACTTATTTTTCCTTTTTTCATTCCATAGACATTCTATTGCACTGAACAATTCTTCTCTGTAATCGACTTCTACCTCTTCACACTCTTCCTCTTTTGAATCTGTTTGACATGATGGGCATCTTTCTTCTTGTTTTTTACCTGCATCTTCCTTAGCAATCTCTAATTCTATGATGGGAGAAGAATAGATATTATTTATCTTATCCCATATTTCTTTTGCCGATAAACATTTTCCCACTTTGCCTTTTACCGAATCAGGTAGTCCTTCCATTATGAAATACATTGTTATTTTTTTGTTCTTATTAAATTTCTTCTTGTCTACAGTCCTTGGTTTCTTTGGACCATTATATCCTATAACGACTAAATACAAAATATCATATCCTTTGTGATTACAAAAATGTTTTCTTTCTTCTAATCCATGACTCATAGTCCAGACCATTCTAACAATTGAACATTGGTACTCCATGATCTACCTTCTAGTGGTTAAACTATTTCCTAAAGGAACCTTCTTTGATACCAATTGTTGGAATACTGAGATGCGGGGGAGGGGGGGGGGTGAATCAATATGATCAATTTTACCACTTTTAACCATAATCTATATTATTTCACTTTATCAACAATGTTTAACAATTTATCATCAATGTATCATCTATAATTGCATTCAATATATCATGAGCATATAATCATAAGAAACATCACATCAACAACATCACATCAAATACACAATACATAAGTATTTATGTGGAAACTCAAATGGGAGAAAACTACAAAATGCTTTCTTATATATATCAAGAATTCATTCATAGGAAGCACCAACTTCCAAATTATCCAACTACAATTGGAAGGAGGCTACAACCTCTTATTTATAGGCTCCAACCTGAAGGAAGTTGTAGCTCTCTGAATTCTCTAGCTCTAACCAGAAGGAGGCTACAACCCCTTTAGTCTCAGGATACAACACCCTTTCCTTGCCTTGTCCTGCCGCCCTAAAATATAAGTGTAGACCAACTGTCACTACCACTGCAACTGCCACTGTCACTATCACTGTCACTGTCACTGTCACAGTCACTACCATTGTCACCGCCATTTCCATGGTCACTGCCAATGTCATTATCACATAAACATGTATCTGCTCATCAACCAACTAGAACATGTACCATACCATGCATCAAATTCTACCATGCATTAAGCATGCATCAACTTGTACCACAACCTCTATGTACATCAACTGTTTACCTCAAAACCTATACCATACCATGTTTCAACCATGCACATTAACTTGTACCATAACCATGTACATCAACCTATAACACAACCAATGCATCAACCATGCACCAAACCTCCACCAATATGCCAATATCACTAGGATGTGCCTCAAGCACTATGCCAACATCAAGTGTCCAACATGCACCTCAATCATGTGCTAAACCAAGAACCAAGCTATGCCTCAACAAGTATTATACCAATATCAACAAGACATGCATCCATTCATGTACCTCAAACCATGTGCCTCAACCATATACCATATCACTCATGATATGTCTCAATCATGCCATACACCATAACATCATCAACATGTAACCCTAAAAACATACATGTAAATATGTAATAGATATGTTGTATGTGATCATAGACCTGCAAACCTTCCTCAACTTCAACAATGAGAGAATAACATATTCATCAAACTTTACCATAGTCTCACGGGACTAGTTTTTGGATTAGTCACAAACCTAACTTTAAACAAGCATAACTCCATACTTGTAATGAAAAAAGGTCTGAAAATTGTACACAATATTATTCAATATCTTCTTTGTAATTTATCTAGGTTTCACTACTTGGAACCCCCCAGAAAAGGAGTTATAGCAAAAATGGTAGACCTTGCTGAATTCTATCTTATTCTATAGAGAGAACTTGTAGAGCATGCCAATCGCGCAATTTTCGATATCTGGATATGAAAATCACATACAATATACTAATGACTATACTCTATCCAATTCATTTTGTCTCATGGAATGTGGATTTTCTATGAAGAAGTTATGACCTTTTTACTCGGAACACCTGTTTCAGACTAGTTCTAGGACTAGCCAAAAATCCTATCTTCCACATAATGTATTTCCAAAACTACAACGAACTAGAAGCTAAAATTTCTATCATAGGTACCTTGATATGTATTCTCAATATCCTCCAGGTTTCACTACCTGAATCATTATATATAAAAAATTACAGTGAAAATGGCAAGACGACATGTAAATAACATGCCTTAAAACACATCCTCACAAGATTTCATCCTCCCTTGCAATTTTGACCTTATTTACTTCACATTACCTCTGAAAAACACCTCATATATCCTTGGTTACCTCATATAAGAATCACTTGATCAATTATATAGATATTCAATGAACTTGTGTGCATAAATCATGTGTTTATGAGAGACTTCTTGAGGTGTATTTATACTTTTTCTAAGTAACCTCTTTCCTTAACTTTAGGACCTCTTTCCTTAACTATAGGGATTCTTTAAATTTCTTTTTACAACCACTTTACCCTTTCATTAAATAATTGTAATCAACTAGGGGCTTCTTGACCATTCTTTGGGGCTTCCAACTTCACAAAGCCATATCTCCCTAATTGTGAAGAACCACATGGTGTTCCACATATCACCGGAAATGACACGATGAGTACTATACATCTATGAGTGTCTTATCTAAATTTACATTCTCCTTCATGTAAAAAACCTCATTCAAATTTGGGTACCATAACCACACCTTCGGGGCTTCATGTAGACTTCATCAAATGTATCCATCAAATATGCTAACATCAACTAACTCACAATAAATCTCGATCATACAGATGATAACCAATCGTCCAATGATCTCTTCCACATCTATGGGGATTCTGGACTTGTTCAAGGGTTGAAATCAATCTCGAAGGATTGACATCAATCTCCAAGATCACTCTCCAAGGGTTGACATCAATGACAACCAATTGTCCAAACCAATTGTCTAACATCTAATTGATGTCAAGCTTGTGGTGTTGCATATTTGATGTTTGGAATTTTTACCACACATAGAAATACCGACTATAATGAAACTAGGAGTTTTTCATTTCATTCCCATTATTCATTGGTTAATTGACAATAGTTTGACATCATATCAACATTTGGAACATCAACTACATGTCAAAAAACCAATAGTAACCACATCAAAATTTTCATTTCATGTCCATTATTTGTTAGTTAACTGACACTAGTTTGACATCACATTGGCGTTCCACACATCCATGCAACATGGAATTCCATATTTTCAAAAGTATTGAAGAAGCCTTATACCTTGAATGTTTGATTTCTAGCCAACGTAAATGTTGAACCTTTCATGTTTGAGACATCAACACTATGCTTTTTTATATTAAAAATAATATTAAAAATAATCAACACTATGCTTTTTATATTAAAAATAATATTCATAGCAGGGTCATCCGCTTAGTGCAAAGTAGTATTTGCAAGACTAGTAACATTCTTGTTGTAAATCTTCTTTTCTTAAAAACTAAATTTTTACAACCAATATTGATCTAAGAACATATAACAAGACTAATTCTCTTAAAACTCCTAATCCCTAATATCTACGACTAGTAAGTTTGATGAAAGGAGGGACATTTGGATAAAAACATTAATGTGAAGGTAAAAATGCCTAATTTCATCAATCAATAGAAATTTAGGTAATGTCAATCAACAAATAATTGATATGTATTACCTCATTCTTCAAGGGAATTCCGACAACCTATAACATTTTAAGTAAACAAGGAAAGAATTAAAGTACATTTATTCAATCATCACACATTTTAGACTAGGGAGTACTTCTAAATCTTAACAAAAGTTCCATAATCTTAATGTTATATAGTTACTAGTTAAGAACTTACAAATCTTACTCGTTTAGGAAAACATAAAGAACTCATGATACAATGGTGGTTTACTTATCCTAATGGTTTTTTTACTCAAGTTTTTCAATTTTCTTGTTGGTATAGTTTTCCAAAATCTTTCCATTTAAAATATTATGTCAATATGAAAATATTAATGATTGTACCTTCATTGATATAATGTTATCCAACCACTAGAAACATAATTTGTAACCACTAACATTCTATTTCATAAAATAGGGTTATGTATCCACTAAAACAATGATATGTAGCATGCTAAAAACACTTCAGAAAATAGGGCTATGTAGCCATTGAAAATAGGGATCCATAGCATGTTGAAAACACTTTAGAAAATAGGGCTTTGTAGCCACTAAAAATAGGGACATGTAGAATCCTATAAATAAATAAAAATTGTATAATCACAACTTATTCAAATAGCAAGGTTAAGAAAAACTAGAAGGTGAAATTTATAAGACATGTGCCCCATAAATATTCCATTACATTTGAATCCCAGTTTTTGAAAATATAAACCTGATTTGTTGACGTGTTAAGTGCAAGGACCTTCAAAATAGAAACTAACATATTCTATAGTAGTTTGCATCATCATAATGTAACATTGATAATAGAATGGATGCAGATAATGGTTTAGGAAAGGACCATGCTTCATTTTAGGGAATCAACATGTCTCTCATGGAAATAAATTGTTAACTTGACAATGTTGGAGATAATTTATTGGTAGAGGAAGAAAAGTTCAAACATTGAAATACATATAATATACAAATGAAGAAAAATTGTATGCTTTCATAAAAGTCAATTTGTTTCAAAAGGGATACCAAGGATTGTGGAAATGGTTTTCACCTACTATTTATTAGTTCTAACTTAAAGGGTAGGGAAATATTTTTTTATGGTAGAGCCTTGGGATTCAATTAAAAGGTTGTCCCGCCATAAGAAACACTAGCCTACCTATATCATTTTAGATCCCACTCTAGAATCATATCCTCCAATGTTTTCTTCTTGAATGAGGTACCACACCATTGTTCATGCATAGTACCTTTTTTTGTACTTGTAGAGGTGACATTTGTGTTGTCCATGTGCATCAAGATATTCATGTGAAACACTATATGAATTAGGAATTTGGGGTTGCAATAGTTGACAATAAGGAACCTAGAAAAATATGTTTATATGAGAGATTAATGATTATAGGTACTATACTTCTTCTTTAGGGAATTCTACCAACTAGGACTAAGGTTTTTTTTTACGATTTGAATTGATGTTGGAATTGTAGAAAATGTATAATAACAATAGGAGGACTTAAAAACTATTTGGTTTTCCAAT
>JASDQU010102658.1:139492-161070 GCA_032191745.1 Picea mariana
CCAATAACATGGGCCTAGTAACCTTATCTCCATCCTTTTCGAGATCATTTGCATGCTAACATTTTATGTATATAAGGGCCTATATGACCTTATTTCCATCCCTTGATTTTTCCATATAAATTATATTTATGTATTACTAATTAAACTGATATTTGTCACATGAAAAACAAAATGGTTCTACACCTAGTGGAATTTGAATTCGTTGACCATATACAAAAACCATAATAAAACTTACAAAAACATTATATCACTAACTATTTCAAAGCAATGTTGAGCTCGTTGAACACATATGTGACAACACTTCATACAACTTTGATTCGTCTCATAATCCATTGTTGCATCAAAATTCACCTACAAAGAAATCCAAAAAGATTGATTACCGCCCAATTTGATATGCATGTGACAAAAAAGAAAAAAATATATAATAACTCAATGAAAACGTAATTATAAACTTTGTAAGGGCTATGTTCATTAATTGGCTCAATGATATGGAAATTCCATTACTACCTTGAGCTTATGTTGGCTTTGAGAATGCTTTATTCTCTACTGATGAGGCCAACCATCTAAACATGAAAGCTCATATGGCCCTCCTCCCCTCACATCACTCTCATTTCTCCTAACCAATTTAATTATAAAACAATGCACATACATTATAGTGGCAAAGAGGCAAAATTAAAATAAGAGCATCATATATACCAATCAAAAGTAATGTAAATGATCATCAAATGTACTAATTATATGTCAATTCATTTCAATAATACGTCACGTTTGTGTCTACTACACTATTTCCTTCTAGTTTTTTTTTTTTCTTTTGTTTCATCGTGTCCATAATTTTTATGTTGTCGTCTTCTTATTGATGCTCTTCTTCTCTTGATGGAAATTTTTAATGAGAACACAACAAATGCCATGTTCATGCAGCCGAGTAGGATCCACATATAGAAAAAAATCAAACCATTTGTAAGTCACCCCGTTCATATTTTATGAGCATACAAAATAAAATTTATTATTGATGAAATGTCCAATTTAGTACAATTCATTATACATATAATTAATATGATTGGAACTTGGTGTAGTAGACATGGTGGTACGATCAAACTCTGGCTGATCACCACCAATAGCCTTGGTAACATGCACATTATCCATAACAACGTCTTCATATGCCTGCAATATCATTTACAATTATTTTACTATCATAAACCCTAAATCTCTTATAATTAATAGTTCAAAATATATTTCACTTATTTACCTCTACATTCACAGTAGGACTATTTTATGCCCCTCCTTTCTTTAATTCAACCAAGGTTCTATGTACCCATTTGAAGATGATTTTTAGATTGTCTATAGTGGACATATTTCCATAATTGGCCAACTACATATCATAACACAACACAATTAATTTTGAATTAAATTTAAACACTAATTGAACAATCAATTTAGTAATGAATTTTTTTAAATTGTAGTACTTACATATCTCCCTTTTACTTTACATTACTAGATTTGAGGTAAATTATTGACATCAATTCAACATCTTAAACATTGAGTAAATGCCAGATAAAAATATGCTTAACATTGATTAATGTCGAGTAAGTGATATTGAATAATTGAGAATTAACTTGTTGATTAAGTGATGGCACATCGAATGATGAGTGTAAGGAAAGTATGTCATAATACATTACTTTTGTGACATTCCATTAACATCTCATCGTCGCGAAACCAAAATAGGTAAATCGAGGAAAGCCTTTTTTTTTTTTTTTTATCAATAAGGTTGCATACAACATTACTTAAGTGACATTGCAACAACACTCATTTGACGGGTATGCTAAGGTAGTGATTTCCCATTGACATTTTTGGCATTTCTTAATAAACTCTTGTTTGATGAGATTGTTATGCTAGCGATGTTCCATCAATGTTTTAAGACATCAAAGGGACGTTGCATAGACAACGATAAATGTTTTTACAACAAAAAAATAATTGATGGACCTAAATCCAATTAAAAATAAATAAGTAGTGACCAAAGGTCAAGAGCATTTAGGTCACCGAAAAATGTGATCATTGTATTCCACTCAATAGTCCTCACATTATTTGCACAAGGACATTTTCTAAATGGCATAATATTTGCAATTTTAAAATTGCCAATGGCATTTACAATATCCACTTTCATTTAGAGGAACTATATACTATTGACTCTGTGCCTTCAAAGGAACTAGGAGCTCTTCCATTCCATTGTGCCTTTCAATGTATGGACCCTTCTCTCTTGTTTGTTGTCATGGGTAATGTTGAGCACTGATATGTTATTTTAATTCAATTTATGATCTTGTCATTATCTTCAAGAATAAGCTTTAAATAAAGATGGAAATGCTAGACTCTGTGCCTTCAAAGGAACTAGGAGCTCTTCCATTCCATTGTGCCTTTCAATGTATGGACCCTTCTCTCTTGTTTGTTGTCATGGGTAATGTTGAGCACTGATATGTTATTTTAATTCAATTTATGATCTTGTCATTATCTTCAAGAATAAGCTTTAAATAAAGATGGAAATGCTATTTTAATAACTTACTCTTACTCCTTCCCCTTGGATACCAATGAATGTATACAAAGGTTCCAGTTAGAAATGGAGAAAAGAACCATGGGTATTTCTTCAATAGAAGTAGTTCAAGACCTCTATAGTAGTCTAGTAATAATGCATTAAGGGATGCATCACTAACATAATTCAAGGATTGTCACAAGTTTTAGAATTTGTATATTAGACTAGGGTAGCAAATAAATAAGCCCCTTCTTTAATAAGCATAACAAGATTTTTCCCTGAAACAATTTTCAAAGGAATAGAAGTAGTAATAAAATTTCTTACATCTAGGATGTTAATGGTGTTATGCAAGATGAACCAAACATTATGAAGGACATATTAAACCTATGTTTGCATAATTTTCACTAGGAAGTGAGAGTAAATTGAGAAGCAAAATAAAGGGTAATCCAAAAAATCTCTAGATTGGTTACCCCAAATCCAAATTTGAGGCTGTAAGGAAAATTTTCCTTTGAAGAAATTCAAAAGTTGATCCTTGGTCTAGAGAACATAGCTCCAAACCAAAATGGATTTTTGGTTGATTTTTTTAATTTCTTCTAGGGAATAATTAAGATTGATCTGTGGAAAGTAGTGGAATAGTACAAAATGTCCAAATAAGTTCTAGTTACTTAGCTTCACCATCATTTTTTTAACTGTCAAGGTTGAGAAGCCTACATCAATGGACAACGTTCAACCAATATCCCCATGTAACACCACTTAGGAATCTATAAAGTCATGGTAAACACAATCAAATAAACACTAAACACACTTATCTCTCAATAACAAGTGGGTTTGGTGGCAAGGAGGTAAATTCTATACAAGATTATTACAACTTAGGAAACCACATACACTCTAAAATGTTAAAAACAAAAGAAAGGCTTATAAAGTTATATATTTTTCTAAGACTCGTGATAGAGTAGGCCTCTAGATTCCACTTCTTCTAATATAGACAAATGTGTGAAAAGAAATGGAAGAGTCAAGAACAACCAAACATGTTATAGTGACGACCTTCGTTGATCTAATCCAGAAATTTGAGGGGCTTACTTCGATGGACAAATTTTACACAATAGCCAACTTTTGTACTTATTTTAAAAAAACATATAAAATTGCATGTCAAGTAAAATTTTGTGGGATTGGTTATAAACCATATACACTTTAAAAAGTTTTAAGTAGAAAGGAATGATTATCAAGTTATACATGTCTAAGGCATGTGACAAAGTAGGCCTCTAACTTCTACTTCTTCAAATACATAGTGCACATAGTGTCAAGAACATCCAAACAAGTTTTAATGTCCACCTTCATTGTTGTAATTTAGTTGAGAGGCCTACTTTGATGAACAACTTTTGTTGTTCTACATTTTGGATAAATTTTTTTATATTCATTACTTTCATTGCAAATCCTTGACTATTTACAAGCTACGATGTTCTGCATTGTCACATAAATAGATCGTTAGCCTCCCTATCATCAACATAATAGCATATGAACAAAGAAAGACAAGACAAAATCACTAGTAACATTGCTTACGCATTAAAATCTACATGAAAACAAACAAACAAATATGTCAAACAATTTTTATGAAAATTTAACTTAACTACACAACATGATTGGTATTCATTCATGATACTTAACAACAAAGGAAACACTTACATTATAAAAAAAAATATGCATTTTCTCAAAAAAAAAATTGAATTACATACAAACCATGAAAACTTGAAGTATATATTCACCTAGCCTCAACTTAGCAGTTGAGAATGTAGATGGATAGAATTCCTCAATGAACATGACTTGAAATATATCATCTCAGTGGTCATATCTACATCATGCATGCCAGAAAGGATGTTAATCCATCAATAAATCCCATATAGAAACAAGTTGATATTTTATGAATGACATTGGCACATACTTGGGGTTCAATTTTTTGAAAACTAGGTTTTGTAGTGAAATGGTGTTATGGAAAAGAACACCCCATTCTTGGTCATGATAAACAACATGAGCAAAAATTGCAAAATCCATGGAAAACAAGATTGAGAAACAAATATAACATAACTAAAATTGTTTATATTTCCTTCAAGCTTGCAACAATCCATATTGATACCTATTTTTACTTTTGTGTGACTAAATGTGTCATACAATATAAGGATGCAATATTACTAGAAGCATAGATAATAATCAACATATAACATTGCCAAAATACCCATTGGAGGCTTATTGTATTGTTATGTCCAACCAACATGATTTTATCTTCATTTATAATCAATTATAGAGGCCATAACTAAACACCACTATTTAGATTTGCAAAGAAATCCAAAAATATTGATTACCATATGATTTGTTATATATATGACAAAAAAGAAGAAAATATAGGAACTCGATGAAAACGTAATTATAAACTATTTAAAGGTTGAGCTATTAATTGGCTCATGATGTGGAAGTTCATTACTACCTTGAGCTTCTCTTGGCTTTGAGAATGATTTATTCTCTAATGACAAGGCCAACCATGAGAATATGGAAGCTCATATGTCCCATGCACCCCTCCACCTCGTCACATCACTCTCGTTTCCCCAACTCAATTTAATTAGTAAACAATGCACATACACATCAATATAGTGACAAAGAGGCAAAATTTAAAAAAAAAACATCATATATAACAATCAAAGGTAACCCAAAATATCATTAAATGTACAAATTGTATGTCAAAGCTTGTCTATTACACTATTTTCTCCTAGTTTTTTCTCATAAGGTCCACAATTTTGATGTTGTCATCATATTTTTTATTCTCATTTTCTCTCGATGGAGGTGGTTGCTGAGAATGCAAAAGACGCCTCTATGCATGCGATCAAGTAGGACCCACATCTACAATTAAACTAAACCATTCAAATTAGGGGAAATTTGAGGTCTAAAATGAAACTCCTAAGGAATATAATAAAATAATAGTTAAAATAATAAAATAAAAGTTATAAATTTTGGAGGGAAATAAAGAAAACTACTTTTTTAATCATATTTTCAACTTATCTCCTTATAGATTTAATCAAATTTCAAGTGTAGGTATTCTTTGGATGTGGTATTAAATTTCACATTCAATGAGTACCCATACTTCATACTTTGAATAGACCCACACTGAGATAAATTGGAAATAGATGAAAAGAAACATGTTTTTTCATGTATTTCTAGTTTATCTCATGGTGGGTCTACTAAAAGTTTGCAGTGTGGGTACTCGTTGGATGTGAAATTTAATATTGCATCAAACAAGTGCCTACACTTGAAATTTGAGTAGACCTATAGGGATATAAGCAAACATACAATAAAAAAGGTAGTTTTCGTTCTTTCCTTCCAACACTATTTACCCTTGGTTGACATCATCATATTGAATCATATTAGTTGGTTTAAAGTTGATGTTGATAGAATATATTTTTTTATGCCCATTTTTTGCCCCAACATTTCTCTAATTAGTATAAGTCTCCTCATTCATATTATATGAACATAAACAAATTAATTTATAGGTCACCTCTTTTATAGTAACTGGTGTAGTAGACACGGTGGTGGGTTCAACCTCTAGCTGATCACCACTAACAACCTTATAACACACACTTCATTCATAACAACATCTTCATGCACTTGCAATAACATTTATAATAATTTTATAATCCATAAACCATAAACCTATTTCTAATTAACCTTTCAAAATGTATTTAACTTATTTACCTCCTTATTTACATTAGAAGTATTGTGTGCCCAATATTTCGTCATTTTGACCAAGACTTTATATCCCAATTTGAAGGTGAGTTTTAGATCATCATTGGTGGGCATACTGCCATAGTTGGTTGGCTACATATGTTGATCACAACATAACACAATTTAGTAACAAAGTTTTTTAAACTATAGTTGAATAATGCAATAATGCAATATTTAAAATTATTGCACTTGCATATCTCCCTTTTAGTTTAACATAACCTTCGGGACAAAGTTTGTGTTTCCCAACCATGTCCAATCTAGCCTTCATGGCCTTGGAAGTGTCGTCATGTCTATGAAAAGTTTTAGGTGCATGTTATTGTTCTTTAGTCGGTCAAGTCAAATGAAAAATTATAAGTTCAAAGTATGTTATATTATATTTACCTTTTCGACTCTCCAACTTTTAGCTTGATTTCCTCTTTTTTCATCTTCTCCTTGGAATGTTCCACTAGTGCATCCCACTCACTTTTTGGGAACTAGTGAAGGGTACTCATAATTATGGTAGTGGAGGATATTAGTGTGGTAGTTGTCCCATGCTACTTTCAAATAGTTCCCTACCACATAATCAACCACCCTTTCATTGAATACTTGACCAAAAAGGTTCACCATGTATTTCATCAAATATTTTTTCAAACTCTGGCTCTGATTATTATATACATTTCTTATTGTTGGTGTGAAAAGACCAAATGCCTTCTCGTGCAAGTGTTGATAAAAAAAAGTTAATTCCTCACCATTGCAATAATGTATTATGATTAGCATTATAAGATCAAAATACAAATATTAATTTGTATAAAATCAAAACAAGTCAAGGGATTAATAATCACCATGAGTTTGTAATCCCTTAAGTAGGATCAATTATTCATCCATGTGTAAAGAAAGAGGTACTTCCCTAGTGCTCTTGAAAATTGTGACAGACGAGGGAGTTGGATCAACATCTAAAGAAATGGTATCAAAAGTATTAGGAGTCTTGACACTGGTAGTATTAGATGCAGTAATAGATGGGGGACCAACAATAGGTGTAGGAGTAGGGGCACTAATTGTAGTAGGATAGATAGTAGAGGCACCAACAAGAGGTGTAGGAGTATGGGAACTAGCATAATTATAGGCATCATCAATAGATTAAGGTGTGTTACCCCCAATGCTTAGGTCATTTGGTCTCAGGAATGTCTATGAAAAAATATTTTTATCTCAAGTACTATAACTCATAAAAAATAAGTAATTGTTTACATTAAAGCAATTGATCAGATCAAATGTAAAAATTTCTTACGTTGTACTAATTGATTTTGCAATTAAGTATGCTTGTTGATTCATGTTTTCTTAAGAATTATCACTCATCAAAATTGTAATTTCTTCTTCCCAATATTTTACTTGTTTTCTAATAGACCTCAAAGGGTTAGGATTATTAAAAAAACCATCATTGTGACCATCACGAGGTGGTGTGGAATCCTACAGACAACCAAAATTTAAGATGGATTAGAACACAAATAAACATTGATTAAAAAAATATGAATTTTATATTATATTACCTTTCCTACATTAATATTTTTCCCATGATCAACCTGGAACATAAACATCAGTATTTTAATTAGATAAAAGATCCATAAGATATAACTGATATAAATTATTCATAAGACAAAATCATCTCTTTGCTTTAATATATGTAATACATAAAGAGTAAAATTTATTATATTCCTAAACATCATCATTAAACATATGCAATCATCTTCTCCATAGGTGCACCCCAATGGTCAGGCTTTTGTAATCTAACACAGGTTCAAAATGTGCATCTTCAAAACTGATGGTAGTGGATGACTAAGATATTTCTTTGGGCTGAATGGTCGGAATAAAATGATCCCATGGGGCACCTATAGTCCACTTAGCCACACACATTTATATTTTGAGAATTCTCTTCTAGTTGGAGATAGGAAAGTATGTGTCAAGGGGACTAGTAAGAGTTTCATTAGTGGACTTGAAAACTATAGCAATGATGAATGTATTAGTGCATGGGGCATACTTTCATTTCGACTATTATAGATGAAAATAACTAGTGCATCAGTACAAAGTAATCTTTTTCATAAATTAAAATTACAAAGATGAAAAAAATACTTAGTAGAATAGTTGTAGCAATGAGGCAACTCCTCTTTCTTGTAGTGCAACTTTGATAAATCATAATTTAAAGGGATAAACATTTTTAAGTATTGTATTTTTCTTTAGAAATGACATAATCAAACTTTCACTACATTACTTCACATATCTTTTATAGGACCCTAAAATATAGGTTCATATCACATACTTTCATCTCCATATGAGAATGTTACGACCATTCAAAGTTATGGGTTGAAAACCTTAGAGATTTTAGGATTTCTTCAAATATTGGGAGTTAAGAGTATAGAGGAATGTTGCACAATATAGAAGAGTGATGAAATGGTGTGAAATGAGTCCTAAACTGTAGAATTTATAGTGGCCAAGTTATCTTGTCTTAGTTCAAATTGATTTTCAAAACTATGTCATCACATGCATTTATTAGTGTAGTACACCAATTTTAACATAATCAAAATATGCTCCTATGTCACACTTATATATTGAAGTCAACTTAAATATGATAGATTGCACAAAAACTAGAATGTAATTAAAGGGGAAGATCTTAATAAAGTTGACAATCTTAGCACATGGTCTCATATCTTCCCAATTTTTCTATGTAAGAAGAGTAATATGATCATGCCATTCAAAAAATCACTCATATTGGTGATGATCATTCTTAGAATTTTCAAAGATTTATAACATCCCTAAAATTGAGAAAATCAAATGAAGATGATGAGGAAGACCTATATGAAAATGGTTATTTTGAATATTACGAGGAGTGATCATTCTTAGAATTTTCAAAGATTTATAACATCCCTAAAATTGAGAAAATCAAATGAAGATGATGAGGAAGACCTATATGAAAATGGTTATTTTGAATATTACGAGGAGATTTAGGGATTCTAAAATGTAACATAAAATAAGGGATATGGCGATGATTTTGTGAATGAGTATGATTATTTCAATATAATATCCTTTATGCCTAACTTCTCTAAATATGATAAGAAAGCAAGTGAAGCCATGGAGTGAAACAAAACCTGGGATATTGTTGATTTTATTAAAGGAAGATCCTCATTTTTTATCTTCATATGATGAAACAATATGGTTGTGAAGACATCCAAGATTTTCGGTTTATATGAATCTCACATGGTTTATATGATACTAATCCCAATTAAAATGAAAAAGAGAATCCAATCTCATAGCATGATCTATTGATTCTCCTTAGCAATGTTTCCAAATTTGAGAACGAAAGTAAGAGATTGGCCTTATTAATTAAGGCCATCATTTTATTTCATTGATGGAAATCGGTTGAATGTGAGGTGTTGCATATATTATATACAATTTTTCAAGGGGATCATGAACTTGGTTTTGGGAAAATTTTGTGTATGTTAAGGTTTGTTATGTATGCTTATTTCTATTTTGAGTTTTAGCATAAAAAAATTAATAGAAAATCCGTTTTCCTTCTTGATGATATACTAAAGAGAAACATTGTACATCAAGGTGTTATAATGTGACTTAATAAGTTTGCAAGAACAATGCACATCATATGAGGTTAATGGTATATATTGCAAGTGCAACTCAAGTTGTGATGAAGAAGTAGATATCTTAAATAATTATATGTGGTACAATTACTCTTAGATAAAGGTTTGCATTTATTATAGAAAGGCAAATATAAAAACTTATTTAATTAAATTATTTTCTATTTAAGATATGTAGTCTTATGTTTTAAATTATGTCACAAATGGAGAGTTGATGGTTATTAAAATGACAATAACTGTGAAGTGGTGCATATGGTGCTTTAGTTACATGATTATATAAAGTGTTTATGTGACATTCATATTTTGGTATTTAAACATACTTTTAGGGGTATGAAGAACCAAAGTCAAAATGTTCAACATAAGAGAAGAATTACTTGACCTTGAATTTACTGAACTTTATCACAAATTTTGCATCTATCTAATTAATGTAAGCATGCATGTCAAACATAGTAGTTGTAATGATAATAATATAGTATATTAAGATTCTTCTAAATGCGTATTCACTTTAGCTTGCATCCAAAACACATGCACACATGATGCTTTAAAATGAGATATTTCAATGTTTAAGCAAGTGGTATTATGATCATGTTTGACAAAATAATCCTAGGTTTCACATTGTGATTTTATATTGCCTATTCATTTATGGATGATATCTATAGTTTAAACTTCTAAGGGATTAATATTCTGACATAGATCCTACTAATTGTAATTTATTTTCACATGGAACACATTTTCTTAAAGAATGTCGAGCTTATGATTTCATAGACCCTTCTCCTCCTATACTACTCACTACACTAGTTTTCATTTACAAGAAGAGAAAAAACCTCACAAACTTAATCTCCCAAACACAAAAATACAAACCCTAACTAAAATCTCTATCTTGAGATCTTTGAATAATACACACTATTGTCTGTTTAAAAAAACACAAATCACTAGATAGTAATCTCAAAGTGACACGATTTAAGAATTCATATAATTAAACATGTGACTTGAAGCTCACAAGGCACCACAAACATAGAAGGGTTAACCATTCTCTCATTATTCAAATGTGGACTCACATGGAACTCATAGAATATTTTCAACATATAACAAAAAACTCATTCAAATGAAAATGCAAAGATGGAATCACCAATTTTGGTAGAATTGGTGGTCTCCTACTACCTTGAGATCCCCTAAGCTTGTAGCCAGTTTACTATTTTTGACTCTTATGCAAGTGGGGTTACCCTTGTCTCTATCTCCTATGTTTCATTTGTCTCTATCTCCTCTATTACCTTGGTCTCTATCTCTTTCATCTCTTCTGTCGGTGGAGTCTCTAGTATCTCCTCTGTCTCTATCTCCAATAGTTTTTTATGGCTGGGGTTTGTTGCTTAGGGGTTAGGGATCGAGATGTGTGTCGATCTACTAACAACCAAGAGGTATTTTGTTGTTTTTTTCTTTTTTTAACCGGGAGGGAGGTAAACTATGTTTTGTGAAAGCATGTTCAAAAAGTGTAATTATTTGTTTTCATGTGTGCTTATCAGTTTACAGAAGCGTGATTATTGGTTTTCAAAATTGTGACTATTGGTTTTCAAAATTATGATTATCGATTTTCAAAAGTGTGATTATTTTTTTCCAATATTGTGATTATTGGTTCCCAATGGTGTCATTATTGATTTCCAATAGTCTAATTCTCATTTTCCAAACTTGCTCTAACACAATACATTTTTCTTAGAATTTGTTGTCCCATAAAGTGTCCCATATCTCTCATAAAGGGGCCAAATGCTAGAGCATCTTGTGTAAGATGCACCTTCCCACACCACTCTAGGATTTTCAACCATCTCTTGAGCTAGAGGGGGGGTACTCTCAATATTTCCTAAGGAAAGAGAGTTGGCAGTGAAATTTAGAACCTTTAGAGCTTTCAAACTTTTGAGATATTGAACCTTTTGATATTTTTACCTTTGAATTGTTTTAAAGGGGGACTCAATTTCAAAATTGGGGCCAATTTATATATCAAGTGTAAGTTCTAGAGGAAAAAATACATTAAAAATGGGTGGAAAGAGAGTTAATTTTAAAGCAGAACAACTCCTTTGAACTAGGAAAGAAGGGGCCCAATTTGGAAATTGGTCCAAACTTAGACATTGGGAAAGAAGCAAGGTAAATGAGGGTTTGATCAAAGGATTGGCCCTAATTTAGAAATCAAGACAAAGGAAAAGTTTTAACAAGTTTACAAGGGCTTGATTTGGAAATAGGGCTCAATCTTAGTATTGGGGCAAGGAGAAGTTCAAACATGTTGGCAAGGGCCTAATTTGGAAATTGAGCTCAATCTGGAAATTGGCCAAAGCACAAAGTTTGAACAAGTGAAAGAGGGATTGACTTGGGAATTGATGAAGAATCAATGATTGAATAAGGGAAAGAAGGAAAATCTTTCAAACATTCAAAGGGTTAAAAAAGGATAAGGTATTTTGGATAAATGTGAAAACCCTCAAATATTCTAAAACCTATGAAGACAAGGCTTGATATCAAAATATTGGTCATGAACGTTTTTGGGGCTCAACAAGGTGATAACCGAAAGAAATAACCCCAAAAAGTTGAATGAATCCATTTAATATGTTATTTTCCATTTATATTTATACCATATTATAAAATATTTTCTTGGTAGCATAATATTCCAAGGCATGCTCATTTTTGTAGTCCAAGGATTAGAGGAAAGTATTCAAGATGAGAGAGCTACATTATAGGAGAAATATTAAGGACACACACATGTGCTCAAGAAAAGAGTGAGATTTGTGGGAAGGATATCCATCCGAATTTGTATTCCATATTCATGAACATTTATACAATATAGAGATGGTTGGAGTGATTGTACCAGCTACAACTAATCCTTCATTCGGTTGCATTTATCCACTATGTGAATTCACTTACTTTATTAAATGCATTTGTACATTCTTATGATAGTGTATAATGTATGATGGCTTATTACAAGGGCCTAAAATGCCTCCCAATGTCTCTCCCACACTCAAATCCTTGCTCGTCTCGATAAAGTGTGTAGATAATTAATGACATGTTACTCTTTAGCCTCCATCTTCAATCTAGTAAATGTCTTTGCAGTTAGTGAGTCTCTAGCTCTTAGCTACCCTTCCCAACACTGGTCCTCTTGACTCTCTTGTTACACCATCGTGCCTTTCGAGCGGTGATTGGACCATCTTGTGGTCATATTTCCCCCCCACACACCCTACGGTGGAACACCATGTGTTGGACAACCTACCATTTCTTTTCTTTCTGGATTCCGAGGTCACAAGTCATGAACTATTCTGCAACTTTTATAACAGGGGGCTCAATCAGTTCAATATTTCTTGGGCCATCATCTTGTCTTTTAAGCTCTTATGTGTGTGCCTATCATCTAATGTCTCTTTATTGAATGCATTATTCTCTTATTCAATCTCCTCTTATGCTTGGTCCATCTTGGATTGTCTCACTCGATCATGCTCTGTGTCAACTATACTTCTTTGTTGCTCTACTATTATCAATCATGGTTGTTGCTTTTTTTATGCCTCCAGGTCTCCGAGAATGTATGAAGTTTTCATTTTACATTACATGAAGGAGGAATCTTATACAACTCACTTATGAATTTGCATGATAATGACTTGACTGGTTGTTAGTAAAATACAATAAATTTTGTATGCAGAGCTTGATTTCATGTGGTTTACTAGGAATCAAATTATGTCGGTGAGGAACTGATCTCATCAGCTAAATGCTTGCATAGGTGGAGGGGATCACCTACCTTTGAAGATGCACGTTTAACCCCCTCCTTTCTTTAAATTCTATTTTCAACTTCAGTTTTACTTTTTTTTCTTTTTCATCTAGAGAGACTCGAATAACTGATTCTTCATGTACTTCTTTTTATGCATATGACTCCATATCCAAACATATCATTTTCACAAACTAGTTATGAGAACCTTTACAAGTATACTTATACTAGATTTTTCTTTACTCCATATACTTATTTTGAGGACAATTGACTTATTATATGGACATGATACTTAAAATCAATAATTACACAACTCATATAAGTAAGCAAGCCAACCCTAAATTATGAAATAGATTGAGCCCTTGATCATGCTTGGATAGTGGATCATGGTAGTGTACCCAAATCACATAAAATGCTTTGAATGTAGGACTAAGGAGGCTTCAATAATGAGTGTTTCTTCATATATATTTAACACACTTTCTGCAAAGATCGGTTTCCATACTACAAGAACTTCAAGATATACAAAGTGGGGTACCATTCCCTTTTCAAACACTAATTCATTGCACCAATTTTTACAAACATTCAAACTTCCATTCGATGTCCATGATTGACTAGGGATTGGTCGACTCAAGCTTTCAATTGATAACCACGTTCGACAAGTGGTCGGTCGATTCTCTATGGCCTCTTTGTAGATACCAATTTTAAATTTTAAAATAGTGCGGCTCTATCCTTTCTGTAGTAGTTCTTCATTCATCCCGTTATGAACATTATTCAATAATGGATGACAACGAATCAACAATGCAGCCTCTTCATGACTATAAATTATAGGCGACAATAATATCTTTCCAATGGTGGCTTGATATAATAAAATATTGCTTGCATTTTCTCTATTGGTTATAAACTGAAATAACCTGTGGTATTTTTATGTCGAATGCGTTCTTTTAAGGAGAGGTTCCTCAAATCCTTTCATCATCTTTCTTCAACAAATCAACAAATTCCATGCGTATCTGTCTGCAACAAATCAATAACTTCCATGTACATATGTCCACTATGAATCCACTTGTATTCGTCTAAGTCCTATCATTGTAGTTCCAACCACCTGTTGATTTCTACAAATACTTCTTACCTTCCTTCACTGTCTTGATGCAAAGCCTTTGTAGCACCGCCCTTATCCTTCCTCTTTTCATTGTTGAGAAGATGTTGACAGTAGTGTGTGATTAATATCAAATTTTTGAGGTTTTCATGGTTTCTTCACAGAGGCATTAACCATTAAGAGTTTCGCGGGAGAGATCCATGTTGGAAAAACCCATGATGGGTTCATCGGCTTATTCTTCATGGATCAAAATGTGAATGTGGGTGGGAAATGCATAGCAATGGAGGGAACATGGCATCGACCATAATGTTTTTAAGGGGACTATCATCCTCCGTAGGAATATTCTCCTCCACAGACACTGCAAAGAGATGAGAGAAGCTCTGCTCTCAACTCTTTCCATGTATTCGAGGAGTTTTCACTGGCGAGGTTAAAATGGTAGAGAAATCCTCTAGAAGGCTACTAACATCATTTTAAGGGTTTTGTATTTTCTTTCTTGTGTTTCATAAATGTTTAGTATGAACATATTTCTTTTGTAGGTTGTTTTTCTGCCTGCAATCTATTTAAATTATTACTTTTCTTATGGAATTCTTTGTAGTTCACTCAGGTGGTTATAAATGAATATTTCTTCAATAAGGCCCACAACGACGTCAAAGTGGAGAATGTTGTTGGATTACTAAGAGGGGGGCTGAATCAGTAATAGAGCAATTTAATCCTTTTTAACCATATAATCCAAGTGTTATATCAATGTAGCATTATCATCCAATAACTACAGAGTAAATAAGCAATGAACAAATGAAGAATAATAAACATACACATTACACCAGTGTTTTACATGGAAACCCAAAGTGGGAGAAAACCACATAATTCTTTTTCTTATATGTCTTGAAGAATTAAATTCATTGGAAGCACTAAATTCCTTTGTTTTCCAGCTACAACTGGAAGGAGGCTACAACCTAAAGGAATCTCCAAATCCCCTATTCTCTGGCTACAACCAGAAGGAGGCTACAACCCCCTATGTTCTCTGGATACAACCGGAAGGTGGTTACAACCACATGTACTTGCCCCATCCAGCCACCCTGAAGTAGAAGTAGAATGATGGAACCACTGTCACACTATCACTGTGAGATATACCACTGTAAACCTGTACCAATAAAACAGAACCATGAATCAACCATGTATCAACCTGTAATCAACATGTACCATAAACAAGTGCATCACCCATGCACCAACCTGTACCAAACAACCTGTACCATAAATAAGTGCATCCAACCATGTACCAAGTATGTACCAATCATGTGTCAACTACTCATCAACTATGACTCATCAATATGTACAAACATCATCAACTATACACCTCATGTATGTGCTAACTCATCAACTACTTATCTCAGCCATGTACCTAACATGTACCTTAACCAAAATCCCTCATCAATTTCATCATCCAAATATGATTTGTAACTCTATAATAGACCTGGTGTATACGATCCATACCTGCAAACCTTCCTTAACTTTAACAACAAGAGACTAGCATTTTCATTAAACTTTTCTTTAGTCTCACATGACTAGTTTTGGATTAGTCAACAACCCTAACTTGAAATAATCATAACTATGTATCTGTAATGAATAAAGATCTGAAAATGATACACAATTTTCTTTAGTTTGTTTTATGCAATTCCTCCAAGTGTCACTACTTGGAACCTCTCAGAAAATGATTTATAGAAAAAATGGCATACCATGTTGAATTCTGGTTTATTCTAGAGAGCGAACTTGTAGAGCGTTCCCCACACAGAATATTTGTTGAATCAATCTGAAAATGTTACAAAACATACTAAAGACTGTACTCTAACCAACACAATTGGTCTTACTAAATTTGGATATGTTATGAATAAGTTATGACTTTTTTACCCGAAACACCTTTTTTAGACTGGTTTCAAGACTAGCCACAAACCCTATTTTCCATAGAGTGTAACTCCAAACATACAACGACCCACAAGCTGAATTTTCTACCACAGATACTTGGATATTTTCCCTCAATGGCCTATCAATTTCATGTTCTAAATCATTCTAGAAAACAAATTATTGCAAAAATGGTGAGATGACCTATAAATAACATACCTTAGAAAGCATCATCAAAAGAATTTATCCTCCCTTGAATTCTGGCCTTCTTTTCTTCACCTTCCCTCTGAAATTCGGCTTAGATATCCTTTGGTTACCTCATTTTACCTATAGATATTCAATATTCTCAAGTGTGATATCAAATGAGAGAGTCTTGCCTCTTATTTATACTCTCCATCTTCTAGGTCACTTAACCCATTCCTAGGTCACTTAACCTATTTCTAGGTCACTTAACCTGTTTTCCTCATTTTTAGGGTTAACCACTTTCTATAATTAGAAAGTTCTCCATTAATTTATCATTTAAATATTCCTCCTTGACTTTGTCACCTCACTTTATCATTTAAATAATCTTCTTTGATTTTGTCACTTCACTCTATTATTTAAATAATCCTTCTTGACTTTGTCACTTTACTTTATCATTTAAATAATATTTTCTTCTTTGCAAGCTCTTTGACTTCTTTGACCTTTTGGGGCTTCAAGCCAACATGTGAGGGTCCTCCAACTTCATAAGGCCATAACTCTTAAACCGTGAGGATTTATGTGACGTTCCACATACCACTAGAAATGACATGACGTGTACTATCCATATAGAATAGTATTACCTGCAAATATATCAAAAATCATACCATTATCCATAAAAAAAACTTGGGTCCATTACCCAAACCTTTGTGCTATTGGAATTCACTACCAAACTTTCTTCAAGGGTTGACATCAATGAAAACCAACCCAATTAATCAACAATCTCCCCCTTTGGCATTGATGGAAACACTCTGATGCAATACTGAAGTGATATCATTCATGCTCCCCCTGTGACCATCACTCCCCCTTGGAACCATGCCTCTGTGTTCTGCATATGATAAATCTCTCCCCCTTTGTCATCAATGGCAAAGGTATCTTTCCATCCGAGGCTTCTCCCCCTAACTAAACTATCCTTGGGGATACTCCCCCTGACTAAACTATTCCTGAAACTGATCTCCCAACCTGAATTGTCCTATTTATGGTGCTTCCTTGTGTAAATCTAAGACATATAAGATAATCATTCAAAAGCATTCATTTTGGAGTAGAAATAAATCTGAGTCTCTGGCGAAGATACTCAAAGGATTCCCGTGGAAGTGGTTCTGTAAATATGTTTGCCACTTGTTCTTTTGTGCCCACATATTCAACTCTGGTGTTCTTCTCTGCAACCTGTTCCCGTAGAAAGTGATACTTTATTGGAATGTGCTTCGTCTTGGAGTGCATCACTGGGTTCTTTGAGATACCGATGGTGCTTGTATTATCACAATATATTGGAATGGGCTCATCATACTCAACCTGTATATTTGTCAGAGTTTGTTTCATCCATAGAACCTGTGTACAACATGCTGCTGCTACAATATTCTCTGCCTCGACTGTAGATAAGGATATTGATGATTATTTCTTTCTTAACCATGATACTAAACACTCACCCAAGTAGAACGTTGCTCCACTGGTGCTGTGTCGGTCATCAATACAACCTGCCCAATCTGCATCTATGTAGGCAATAAGAGATAGATCATTTCCTTTTGGATACCATAATCCAAACTCTTTTGTTCCTTTGAGATATCTAAAAATTCTCTTCACTACTAAGACATGTAATTCCTTTGGTGCTGTTTGAAATCGTGCCACTTGTCCAACTACCTGCATTATATCTGGTCTGGATGTTGTCACATATAGTAGGTTACCAATTGTTGACCTGTATTTCCTAAGATCTGTAGACTTTGAATCATCATTTTTTCTTAACTTGCAACTGGTTTTCATGGGAGTGATAACTGGTTTGCAATCTTCCATTCTGAACCTCTTTAGCATTTCTCTAATATACTTGGTTTGAGAAATAAAAATTTCTTGGTTTCTTTAACCTATCTGAAGTCCCAGAAAGAAGGATAGTTCTCCAAGTAGTGACATTTCAAATTCATTCTGCATATCCTTTGCAAATTTTTGGCTTAACCTGTCATCATCACTACCAAAAATAATATCATCAACATAAACTTCAATTAATAAAATATTACCTTGACTTACCTTGATGTATAGGTTGTTGTCTGCACTTCCTTTTCTGAACCCTGGCTGTTGTAGATATTTATCCAGTCTAAAGTACCATGCTCTAGGAGCCTGTTTTAGACCATACAAGGCCTTCTTTAATTTGCACATATAGTATGCATTCTCTGATAACTAAAATCCTTTTGGTTGGTCAATTTAGACTTCTTCTTCAAGTTCCCCATTCAGAAAAGTTGATTTTACGTCCATATGATACACTTTAATATTTTTGGAGCATGCATAAGCTAAAATCGATCGGATTGCTTCCATTCTGGAAAATGGGGGAAATGTCTCTTCAAAGTCAATTCCTTCAACCTATGCATATCCTTTACATACCAATCTAGCTTTGTTCCTTATAACCTGTCCATCTTCATTCAATTTATTCCTGTATACCCATTTTGTGCCGATCACATTCTTATCCTTTGGTCTTGGAACCAATTCCCAATTGTCATTTTTCTCTGTTTGATCCAATTCTTCATCCATGACCTTGTTCAAAAATTCATCCTTGATGGCCTCTTCAAAATAGGTTGGTTCAATCATAGATGTGAGTGCTAGGTGTGTTTGTTCTGGTGAATGTATTCTTCTTCTAGTCTCAACTATTGCGTATTTGTTTCCAATAATTTGATCTGAAGGATGATTCTTTTGTACTCGTCTGCTAGGTGTCTTTGGAGGCACTTGATGAACTTTCTCTTCTGCTTCTATCAGATTCTCTTCATCTTCCTCTTCTACTTCCTTTTCATCTTCTGCTTATTCTTCGGAAAGTTGTTCCATTGATTCATTTTCTTCTTCCTTTGATTTTCTTCTTCTTGTTTCATCAATTGTTACATTGATGCTTTCTACAACTTTGTTCAATATCATATTGTAACACTTGTATGCTTTCCTTGTACTTGAGTAACCAACAAGTACTCCTTTTTTCACACAAGAGTCAAACTTTCCCATTTTTCCAACTTCTCTTTTGATGTAGCATTTGCTTCTAAAAACTCTGAAGTGCTTCACATTTGTTGGTCTTCCTTTACATAGATCGTAGGGAGTTTTTTTAGTGTTGTTTATGAAAATTACTCTGTTTTGAATGTGAACTGATGTATGCATTGCATGTGTCCAAAATGTATCTGTCAATTTGGAATCCATTAGCATTGTTCGAGCCATTTCTTGTACTGTCATGTTCTTTCTTTCAACAACTCCATTCTGTTGAGGTGTCCTAGCACCGAAGAATTGTCGTTTTATTCCATAAATGATGTAGTAGTCCATAAATTCCTTTGAAGTGAACTCTCCTCCATTATCAGATCTCAAGCATTTGATTTTTGAATCCATTTCATTTTCAACCATTTCCTTGTAGATCTTGAAGTTTTCAAAAGCTTTTGACTTATTCTTGAGAAAGCAAACTGTAGTCATTCTTGTATAATCATCAACTAATAACATAAAGTATTTCTCACCTTTTAAACCCTTTGTTGTAGTTGGTCGAACTAGATCAATATGCACAAGTTCCAATGGTCTTATCGTTGAATATTCCTTTGATTTGAACCTAGTCTTTGTTTTCTTTCCTTGTTGACAATGCTTGCATAAAGTGTTGGTTGGTTTCATGATCCAGTGCATTTCTCCAACTGCTTCTCTTCTGCTGACTTTGACAAGGTCATCAAAATGTATGTGGCCCATTCTTCTGTGCCATAGCCAAATTTCATCTTCCTTTCCTAGACAACACTTTTCATTTCCAATTTCACTTAATACATATATGTTTCTTGAAGTTCTCGCAGCTGTAACAATCAATTTTCCTGAGCCTTCTTTTCTTATCTCACACTTTTGTGAATCGAAAGTAACGTTATGACCTTGGTCACACATTTGAATCACACTTAGAAGATTATGTTTCATATCTTCTACTAGTAGAACATTTTCTGCCTTGGTATTCTTGTTCCCAATTCTGACTGTGCCTTCTCCAATGGTTTTAGTTGAATTATCATTACTGAAGGAGATTGATGCATCTCTTTCCTTTCATAATGTAAGAAACATGTGTCTATCACCTGTCATAAGTTTTGAAAAACTGCTGTCAACATACCAACCACGTTTCTTTTGCTTAGCTTGTAGAGCGAGTGTGCATTATTCATTGCTATACTGATCCTTCTTTCTTATCCATTTCCTTTTCTGAGGTTCTTGTATGTGACTGTTGTTATTTTGTTGTGGTTCTCTAGTAGGGGCTGTCATTCTGCAATCTTTGGCCATGTGTCCAAAATTGTTACATTTGTAACATTCCACTTCAGTGCTCAAAGATTCAAACCTGTTGTAACTTCTTCTCTTTGTTTCACTAGTCCTTCTTGGATAACCCCTTTGTGTATGAATTTCAAAGTTTTTTGTGTTTCTGTTGTTATCTCTGCAATTCACAGCTTTATGTCTAAAATTATTATATGCATGACATAAACCAAAAAATATAGTTTGATACCTAGGAATTGAAGATATTCTGAAAGGAGGTACTCTTATAAATTCTTCTTCTCCCTGAGGCCTATCTGTCGGTTGTTGATTCTGGAATCTGAATCTTCTCGGTGGAGGATTGTCCCTGTAATCTTCCTTATAGATATTCCTATCCCCCTTGATTGTTTTTGCATAGATTTTTGGATATGTTTCTTGCTCTTTTGTTTTGGAGCTTGATCCATTTTCTGTCTGATTGTATCCAAGTCCGGACTTGTCATGACAATATTT
>JASDQU010102658.1:161135-191477 GCA_032191745.1 Picea mariana
CTTTGAGTGCTTCTTCAATTCTTTTATCTTCTTATATTTGAACCTTCAAATTTGTGATCATTTGTTCTAGTTCTTGAGTGTCTTCTTTCTTGTCTAGTTCTACTTGTAGTTTCTTGTTTTTCTTCTTTTCTCTTTTGATAACTTCTATGGAACACATTAATTCCTCTCGGTAGTCAACTTCTGCCTCTTCAATTTCTTCTTCGACTTCTTTATATTCTTTTTCGACGTCTTCATATTCTTCTTTGGAGTCTTCTTTACAAGAGTCTTCTACTGCCATGACTATAACTCTTTATGTCTCATTGACACTAACTTCATCTTCATCTGATGATTAGATGTATTCTTTGGTGCATAAGCTTTTCTTGAAAACTTTCTTAGTGGTTCTTTTGCCTTTATATGTTTGTTTTCCTTTTGAGTAACCTTCATCATTTCTCTTTTTCTTATAAGGAAATTTGTTAGCAAAATGACCAATACCATCACAATTAAAACAAATTAAAGGAAGCTTACCTCTATACCTATCGTTGGTTCCCTTGTTCAGTCTTTTGACAAAGTTGTTCACTTCTTCATCATCTTCCGATACGTCACTAATGTTGCTATGTTCTTGTTTTTTCCTTCCCTTTTGCTTTGACTTTTTGGATGCTTTGAAGGTTTCTTCTTTTATATCTGGATTTTCCTGTTCAGTTCTCATTTCATATGCTATGAATATTCCATGTAATTCATCCATGCTTATTGAGTTTAGATCTTATCTTTCTTCTAGTGTTGATATCTTAGGGTCAAATCTCATAGGAAGAGATATTAGTACTTTTTGAACAATTACAAATTATTTGATTTCTTCTCCCAATCCTATGATTGCATTTACTGTTTCATCAACTTGTAAAAAGTAAGTTGCAATATTCTCATCTTCCTTCATCTTAAGTTGTTCACACTGACCTCTGCAAGTTTGAAGATTTGTTGCTTTGACTTTTGAATCTCCTTCATAAATATTTTGAAGTTTGTCCTAAATATCTTTAGCGGATTTACAATGTGCAACTTTGGTGAATACCGTTTCACTAAGACCATTCAGAAGTGCATTTTCGGCTTTGGAATTATTCTGAACAAGTTTCACTGCTTTGTCATTTGTTGGCGGAATTGTTGGTATTGTGTATCCATCTACAATTGATTGCCAAATTTCAAATCCTTGTTCCTGTATATATGTTTTCATCCTTATGCTCCAAAATACATACTTTTGTCCATTGAACTGTGGTATTCCATTTTTATACACGTTGTTTCTCTCCATGATCTACCTTTCAGTGGTTAAACTAATTTCTGAAGGAACCTTCTCTAATACCAATTGTTGGATTACTGAGAGGGGGGGTGAACCAGTAATAGAGCAATTTCATCATTTTTAACCATATAATACAAGTGTTATATCAATGTAGCATTATCATCCAATAACTGCAGAGTAAATAAGAAATGAACAAATGAACAATCATACACATACACAGTACACCAATGTTTTACGTGGAAACCCAAAGTGGGAAAAAACCACATAATGTTTTTTCTTATATGTCTTGAAGAATTACATTCATTGGAAGCATTAACTTCCTTTGTTTTCCAGATGCAACTAGAAGGAGGCTCCAACCCCTTTGTTTCCCAGGATAGAACCTGAAGGAAGCTCCAACTCCCTTAATTTATGGCTACAACCAGAAGGAGGCTACAACCCCCTATGTTATTCAGATACAACCGGAAGGTGGCTACAACCACCTGTCCTTGCCCTGTCTAACCACCCTGAAGTAGAAGTAGAATGATGGAACCACTGTCACATTATCACTATGAGATATACTATTGTAAACATGTACGAATAAACTTGAACCATGCATCAACCATGCATCAACCTGTACCTCAATCTGTAATCAACATGTACCATAAACAAGTGCATCAACCATGCACCGACCTGTAATCAACCTCTACCATAAACAAGTGCATCCAACCATGTACCAAGTATGTACCAATCATGTCTCAAATAATCATCAACTATTACTCATCAATATGTACCAACATCATCAACTATACACCTCATGTATGTGCCAACTCATCAACTACTTGTCTCAACCATGTACCCAACATGTACCTTAACCAAAATCCCTCATAAATTTCATCATCCAAATATGATTTGTAACTTTGTAATAGACCTGGTGTATATGCTCACATACCTGCAAACCTTCCTTAACTTTAACAACAAGAGACTAGCATTTTCATCAAACTTTTCTTTAGTCTCACATGACTAGTTTTGGATTAGTCAACAACCTTAACTTGAAATAATCATAAATATGTACCTGTAGTGAATAAAGATATGAAACTGAAACACAATGTTCTGCATTGTGTTTTGTGCAATTCCTATAGGTTTCACTACTTGGAACCTCTCAGAAAAGGAGTTATAGAAAAAATGACATACCTTGTTGAATTTTGGCCTTTTCTAGAGAAAGACCTTGTAGAGCGTGCCCCACACAGAATATTTGTTGAATCGATCTGAAAATGTTACAAAGAATACTACCAACTATAATCTAACCAACATATTTGGTCTTATTGAATTTGGATCCGTTATGAATAATTTATGAAGTTTTTACCTGAAACACCAGTTTTAGACTAGTTTCAGGACTAGCCACAAACCCTATTTTCCACGGAGTGTAACTGCAAAAATACAACGACCCACAAGATGAATTTTTTAGCACATATACTTGGATATGTTTCCTCAATTTCCTATAAATTTCACAGTCTGAATCATTCTAAAAAAAAAATTATTACGAAAATGGTGTAATGACCTGTAAATAACATACCTTAGAAAGCATCATTAAAAGAATTTATCCTCCCTTGAACTTCATCCTTCTTTTCTTCACCTTCCCTCTGAAATTCGGTTTAGATATCCTTTGGTTACCTCAGTCACCTATATATATTCAATATGCTCAAGTGTGATGTAAAATGAGAGAGCCTTTCCTCTTATTTACACTCTTCATCTTCTAGGTCATTGACCCATTTCTAGGTCACTTAACCTATTTTCCTCATTTTTAGGGTTAACCACTTTCCATAATTAGAAAGTTCTCGATTACTTTATTATTTAAATATTCCTCCTTGACTTTGTCACCTTACTTTATCATTTAAATAATCTTCTTTGATTTTTTCACTTCACTTTATTATTTAAATAATCCTTCTTGACTTTGTCACTTTACTTTATCATTTAAATAATAATTTTCTTCTTTGCAAGCTCTTTGACTTCTTTGACCTTTTGGGGCTTCAAACCAACATATGAGGGTCCTCCAACTTCATAAGGCCATAACTCTCAAACTGTAAGGAGTTATGTGACGTTCCACATACCACCAGAAATGGCATGACATGTAATATCCATATAGAATAGTATTACCTTCAAATATATTAAAACTCATACCATTATACATGAAACAACCTTGGGTCCATTACCCAAACCTTTGTGCTACCAGAATTCACTACCGGACTTTATTCAAGGGTTGACATCAATGACAATCAACCTTAATCAACATTATGGTCATGATATCCTCTGGTTTTGTGAAATATAGAACAACAATGGTATTTTCAGGCCTTTTACCAAATATTTTATCTCTGGCACTCTTCTTTACCTCACAAGTACTTTCCTCATGATGTTCGTTGCAAAATTTACACCAACTGCGAGACATGATGGCTTTAGGTCGAAATTTGGTTTCATTAGGATTCCTAAAGGGTGGTGAATAAGAAGATGAGGCCCCAAGGGTAAGTGAATGGAAATTTCCCTTTCACTCATACGCTATCATTTGGTTATTCATGTCTTGTACAAGCTGTAAGAGGGCGGGCATGTCTGTTTTTTTAACTGAGTCTCCCTGGGGAAGACCTGTTCTTTCAAGTTGCTATTCATACTCTAAACAAGTATGCAGAGCGAAACCAAGATTGTTGATAGATTTTTCTTCAAGCCTATGACGATAGAGGGAAGGTAGAGCATTGTAGTAATGCATAAAAGCAGCTTGGTTATGAGGGCGAATAAGTTCATGAATTTGGTTATATAACTTGGTGAAACGTACGTTGAAAGACTTGATAGTATCACCGTCTTTATAAGAAATGTTATTATACTCTCGTACCTACTCGGTTGGGATCTTAGACTTCCCATAAGTAGATTTGAACCAATAAACTAACTCCTCCTAAGTGGAAAGAATCTTCGGAGGAAGATCAAAGAAATCAACCATTGCTTTCCCTTCAAGGGAATTAAAAAATAAGCGCATACAAGTGTCATTGTCATTGGCTCCTATGTTGTGATAGAAATTAGAAAATGTCACCAAGTGTTCATTCGTAGTGACTGTGTTATTTCCTGAAAAACCTAGGGAGATGCTCTTTGAATTTTGGAATTGGACGAGTAGCAGGTGCTAGGTTTAGAGGAGAGGAAACATGCCATAGAGTAGTAGTAACATCGTATTCAAATTGAAAGAGACCATACTTCTTTATGACCTTAGTGGGATTGGTGGTAGATTGGGTAGGGACTTGATGACTGTACAATCTACCAATCACTAACGAGGCTGAAGGTTGAGATGAAGAAGCACCTCTAGTTCCACCAGAGCCACCGCTAGATGCCATCTTGTGAATGGTAGGTAAGGGATATAAAGACGAACTGTCTGAATCAGACAAAGTTATCCCTAGAGTACCTTGTTGGGTTGACAAAACAACGTTTCTTCTTCATATTTCAACAATAGGATTGATCTCAGGTGATAAACCTCTTCTTCTCCTAGAGATGCTAGGGTTTAAGGACATGAAAAGAAGATCAAAACTTTAGGAAAAATAAAGTTGTGGTTGATTCCTAGGTTTTTTTTTCCTATCTTCCCAGCGTTCTCGGACACTTATGTACTACTCAATCACTGGCTACGAGCGTTCAAGCTCAACTCGAGTGTTAGCGGTTTCTAAGATGGTATTGAATAAGGTTAAAGAAATGCTGGTCTGATCTTTAAGACCGGGCTCAATATTGGGTTTCATTGTAACATGTACTTTCATGAAGAAAATAAAACAATCAAAGAATCAAAAGTAGAAATATAAATATATTCAATGATAATCAAGCATACAATCAACCAGAGAGATATGGAAGATCTCCCCAGTATGGTCGCCAAATAAATCTTGAGGAAAATATATGATTTATCTTACTCAAGAATTTTCGAATCATGCATGGCTAAGACAAGATAGTCAGGAATATCACCCTATGCTTTATAGCCTCAAAAAGTATTTCCCAATCCACAATTATTAATTACAAGGGCTTAGGCTGATTTTTTAAATGAAAAGATTGCTGCAAAATATGAAATTTTTATATAATTTTCTGAAAATATATAGATTATAGAAAGTAAATGTGGAGATCAAAATTAAAAGTAACCAAGTCACAGATTCACACAAATGAGACAGAATAACAATCTCTTTATTTCATTCCAAGAAATCAAAGTATCTTTCTCTTTACAGAATCCCTGTGAGGGCATGGACTAAAGTCAAATTTAAATATCCTCGATGAAAACCATACAAAAGGAATCTGATAAGAAGTAAAAACTAAACTTTAAAATATGGATCATCTTGCCACAGGCTACTACCAACTTGACTTTGCACAATATCCTTTATCAGTTATGAAATTTAATCCATAAACAAACAAGTATACATAGACTATCAAAGATAGATCAACACCTCTGAAACAAGCATCTGAATGATATGGTTTAGCTTTGAACCTTGCTGTCTACAATAGGACCCTGTTGTCAAAAAGAGAATCGGGCCTTTAATGAACTCAAGAATGAATGAAAATTGAACTATCTCATGAAAACAAAAGAGAAAACCTTAGTATTGCTTTCTCTTTCTATTCTCCCCTTGTTCTTCCTTCTCATTTGGTTTTTATGCATTCCAAATTAGTTGAAGTAGTTCAACTACTTCCTTTAGTTAAGTTAATTAAACTTAATTAATTTTAGTTTAGGGGAAGTAATAATAATAATAATAGTTAAGGGTCTTTATTTAATAATAACTAAGTAGGTGGGACCCCTTGTGACTCCCTTTTTTTATTCTTTACAAAAATAAACAAAATTAGATAACCATTTAAACACATGCCTCCTTGTAGCTCCCATAAATATTTCCAAAATTTGAATATTAAATATCAGAAATAATTCAAATTATATCCAAAATATGTAAATAACCACATTATCCAAAAAAATAGTTTGTTGTCCAAAACTTTCTGCAGTCCATTGTCTTCAACAAATCAACCATAAACACATAAATTAAAATCCATATTTTCCACTTTGAGAGGAAATCCTTCTTCTGTCATTGTTGTCCCCTTTGGAATTCCTAGAATTAGCCTTAGGTTGATTCGAACCTTGAGGCTTAATCTCACTAATAACATGGGGAGAATCGTCCCTCAGGTGCATATGGGAGGACACTGATTTTGATGAGTCATTTTAAGGATATGAGGGGGAAGCAACAACTTTACCTTTGTCTTACACACGGGGAACCTCGGTTTTAAGTTGTTTTCTAGCATGAGAGGACTGAACAGGTGAATGTACATGGGAAATTTGAGCATTAGGTTATAGGTGGAGGAGGAGGAGGCAATGACAATTTGGGCCAGCCATGATGGTGGGAGACTGATGGATGGACAATCTCCTGCCATCCATCATTTTCGGGAGCTTCTGGTTGCATGGATACATGAGGAGGCACAGGAATACTAGGGATATTTTGAGGCTAGAAGGGAGGCCTCTCTGGTCTAGGCCGAACTATCCCTTGCCCAATCCAATTGAAAAGCCCAACTTGAAAAAGTTGGTTCAACTCTTGAGGGTCAACATCAAAATGAATTGAGAATCTGGGCCTTCTAGGCCCTCTGTTTTAGTTACCTCTTCCCCTATTGTTTTTACCATGACTGCCTCTGCTGAAGAAACTCATCTTGTATGCAACAATTCATTAGAAACTAGCCCTTAACAGACCATACAAGACATTCTGTTTATATGAAACAAAGTTTGGCTAAGAAATTGACATAAGACCCATGCAATTCAACCCATAATAAATTATTTAATAATTTTCCAATGAGCAGGGGGTGAAATAGGGTTCATGGGATATTTGGAGGGATTGTAAGGAGCGAAAAAGTGGTAGCATGACAGGGGTTAAGAACACGAGAACTTCTCAACAATTCATTAAATAACTAACAGTGCAATCAATACCAAAATATATCAACTGCCATCTATTTTTGTGTCATATCTTTATCACTATCATACAAAGTTTTTAATTTATTTATAGAACAAGGCATGTAAAATGGAATTGGGATTGTGAGGGGGGTATAACGAGTGAAAAAGTGATAGTATGAGAGGGAATGATACATATAATTTTCATAAAAAATAAATTAAATCAAACAACAACCATAACTCTGTTCAGACCACAATCCAATAAGCATCCACTTTAAAACCAAAATCATTTAACTGTCCCTTAATTGCAGACAAAATGCTTGTTGACTTCAAAATAAAAATACAATTCAATTGCCCAAAATCCTTCAATTATATCAAACTTTGCATATCATACAATATCTATGCAATATCATAATCACATCATTTCCAATTTCATAATAACATTATAACTCTTTGAACCACAGTCTTCCATGCTCCAATGCTAACCCTTTTTCTTTTTAAAACAAAATATAATATGCATAGTGATTCCAAACATCCATATTCAATATTCATTCCTTGAAATTAAATAAGAATAGACTCAATATTAACCTCCAACTGTCAACTTTCCAACACTGATTGCAATAATATATTTGTATTGAAAATCATAATCGGGCCCGATTCAATCACACACAAATGTTCATCAATATAATCAACACAAATCCTGGTTCGAAAGCAATATTTAACCAATAACATGTCACTATGAACCTGAGATTCTTGAAACTTGAACATGTACAGACTCCATGTAAAAGAAATGCACAGTAAAAGACAGAGTCATATAATGCCTAGGAGAAACAAAAACACATTGAGCTCAACAGAACCAAATTGTGCTCAACAAAACAGAACCAATTCGTGCTCGATAGACCAAAACCTAGTCGTGCTCAACAAACCAGGCACACACAGGTGCCTTTTAAACTTTGATGAAACCATGATCGTGCTAGGGTTTAACACAACAATGGAGGGAATAACAATGAATCAACCAAATGGAAGTCCTCGGGGATGCAGATAACCCATGGCCCCTTTTTTTAACAAATTTATCACAGAGAGGTAATAGCAAAGGATTGATCAAGAGATGATCTTCAAAGCCAGAGATATCTCATGATCCTTTTAAAAATTGTATTGCAGAGAGGTAACGAGAGTTGGCTTAATAAAGGAAGAACCTTCAAAAACACAGAGAGTTCGTGCCCCTTTTTGTTAAAACAAGTTGTCACAGAGAAGTAATCAAGGAGTAATATTTTGTAGAAATAGAGAGCTTATGCCATTTCCAAATCCACCATAGATGTTTATAACTTT
This sequence comes from Picea mariana, assembly GCA_032191745.1. Lineage (NCBI taxonomy): Eukaryota > Viridiplantae > Streptophyta > Pinopsida > Pinales > Pinaceae > Picea > Picea mariana. The sequence continues at coordinate 169,622 of JASDQU010102658.1, forward strand.
TAACTCAAAATATTGATAGTGAGGGTAACCAAACATAACATTCAACCACCCAACAGAGACGAGAGTAACGAACTCTTAGAATATTATGGAGTGAATTCCCAAGGAGAACAGAACCAAGACGTGCTCGAACGCAACCCGTGGCCAACCAAAAATAAACAACTTCCATTTAAAATTCTCGGTGATGCCCAAGACTCGACTGTGCAATTCTTCCCAGCAACAGTGACAGTGAAGTAAATTCCATAACAAATGATAGCTCGAGACTCGACCAAACAAAGAAAGAACATTTCAACTCTCAACAGTCTGCATTGCAACCCAGAATAACGAAACATAACGACCACTGAGAGGAAAGGAGTGACAACAAATAATACCCAAATTGGTGGTAAAAACCCGTGCAATAAAAATTTAGAGCTTGTTACACCATTGTCATAATTTTCCACAGAGAACCAGAATAAAACCCCAAGCTAACCTACATGTTTTAAACCAATAACCAATTCTCAGGCTTCACACAACAATAAAATCCATTCCTTTCTTTCAAAATGCCAACATTCCAGAGTATTCACAGAAGAAACCATAAGCACAACACTGATACATAGTCAAAACTTAAGAAAAACAAAGACCTCATGCGATCCTAAGCCAACAAATTGATTCATAATATAGAGGGACCATCATGGATGGAAAGTAAAGGATCCATACCTGGAAGAATCGCTTTGAGGGAAGAGTTGGACTGTTTTTTCCTTTCAAAACCAGAAATCACAGAGCCTCCACAACCACGAGAGTCGATAAAACCAAATGCAACTATGGCTAGGGTGACGGGGTCGAGGGTTGTTTGAGTGACATGCAGTAAATGCACGTCGCTTCCTCCCCCAGCCCTATTTAATTCAAGATACAAGCCAACCCATACACCATAACATCAAACATTAATTAAAACACATATCCATTGGTATATTCAATTCTATGTCTATTGCATAGTGCGCCACCCCGAATCATATCAAAACTTTAACAACAACCATATGTATAACATTACCATATATGTTTCACATATAATCCTTTAACCAAAGCGCATAGTCTAGCAGCTAGGTCCATCACCCTTTCATTTGTGTCAATTATATATACCTTAAGGCTTATATATAATCTCTTTTCCTTTTGTTTTTTGTTCAAGCTCCCTTATCATGTTTTGCATGAAATCTTGTATAAGATCATTAATCAATGTTCAATGCATAACATAACACTTGTAAAAAAAATGACCCTTTTATCCATAGTACTTCCATGTATTGCAAGTGACCATCAACAACATCTAGCAATAACACATCAACCAACCATGTTGTCATAACGAATGAGACCATGAATTGCATCATCAACTGTAGAATATTGTGTACGCATCATTATAACAACAACAAACATATAAGCATAACACATACATCATAGCGCCACTAGTATACAAGGGGGTCCCACCTAATAGTTAATTATTATTATTATAAATAAACAATAGAGCTTAGCAATCATATGCGAGCAGTATTCATCATTCCGATTTTAAGCATCAACATGGTCCTAGGTGGATGAGCCATCAAAGTATGGTGTGGTTGTTCTTGATGAAGAAACTAGTCAAGTGGAAAGATTTTTGGAGAAGCCTAAGATCTTTCTTGGCAACAAGATCAATGCAGGGATTTACCTTCTAAATCACAATGTTCTGAATATGATTAAGCTGAAACTCACTTCAATTGAAAAATAAATGATCCCAAAAATAGCCAGTGAGAAGCAGCTCTATGCCATTATATTGCTTGGATTTTAGATAGATATAGGGAAATCCAAGGATTATATTTCAGGACTAGGACTTTGCTTAGATTCCCTGAGAATAAATTTACCCAAGAAATTGTCATTTGGTGGTTACATCATTGGAAATGTGATAGTAGATGAGACTTCTCAGATTGGGAAAGGGTGTTTAATTATGCCAGATGTTGCAATTGGTCTCAGATGTGTGATTGAGGTAGGGGAGAAACCGTCTTGCTGCACAATTATGAGGGGAGTTAGGATTAAAAAACATGTCCGTGTCTCTGTGAGAATAATTTGTTGGCATTCTACTGTTGGGAAATGGGCTAGAGTGGGAAACATGACCGTGTTGGGGGGGAGGATGTGCATGTTTGTGGTGAGTGTTGAGGAAAAGATATGAATGATATTACTCAAGAATTTTCAGACTTTACTTGGCTAAAGAAAAGTAGACGGGAATATCACCCTATTTTTATAGCCAATAAAAATAACATCCTAACTCACAAATATTAATTACGAGTGCTTAGGCTAGTCTTTTATCAACAAAAATCTTGCTGGAAATTCACTTTTTGTGTAATTTTCTGAATATATCAGTTGCTGAAATAAATGTAAGAACATAATTAGAAACACCAAGATGATAATCAAGACATATGAGACATAAAGCAATCCTTTATTTCATTCCAATTCACCAAAGAGTAACTGTCTTTACAAAATCTCATACAGAAATCTTGGACCAAAGTCAAACTTAGAAATAACTGATGGAACATACAAAAGGACCTCTGATAGAAAACCAAAACTGAACTCTAAAACCTGGATCAACTTGCCATAGACTGTTGCCCACTCAACTCTTCACAATAGCCTTTATCAGTCATGAAAATTAATTCACAAACAAACAAGTCTACAAACACTATCAAAGATAGATCAACACCTCTGAAGAACAAGTGTCTGAATGATTTGATTCATCCCTGAATATTGTTGTCTACAATAAAACCCTTCTATCACAAAATAGAATTAGGCTATGGTGAATATATGAATGATTGAAAACTGAACTATCTCAACATAAACAAAAAGAGAAAACCTTAGCATGCTTCTGCTTCCATCCTCCTCTTGTTCCTCCCTTTCCTTTTGCTTTTAACAATTTAGAATTGGTTGAAGAAGTTGAACCAATTCATTAGTTAAGTTAATTAAAAGACTCAACTAACTTTAGTTAGGGGGAAGAATAATAATTCTAATAAGGATCATAAATAATAATAAATAGTAGGTGGGACCCCTTGTGGCTCCCTCCAGTTCATAACAATCATAATAATCATAACATAACCATTAATTAATCGAAACACACTTCCTTGTGCCTCCCCTCAACATATTCACTTTTGGTAATTTAAGCTCATGAAATTTGAAGTTATTTCAAAAATACTAATCATATATCCAAAATAAACATGTTGTCCAAAGATCCCTGAAGTCAACTATCATAAAACTCAAAGTCATATTTTCCCTTGTTGATTCTATTATTCTTTGGTCCTTCTTTTTGACAGAGGCATGATAGGCCTCTGTTTTTATCCTTTTATTTGAATAGTGCATTCTTTGCATGCATGATTGATTAGCAAATGATCTTTTATTTAACCATACATGACAACTCTTTTAAAATACGAAATGGATTTTGGCTCAACAATATATTAGACTCATGCAATCCAATCCATACAAATTGCTTTACTGTTAATCAACGAGCAGGGGGTGAAAAAGGGTTTTGGGATATGTGAGGGGGTTGTATTGAGCGAAAAATATGATATAATGGGGGGGGGGCATGGTTATTGCTCAATGACAACAACAATCAACTGTAAAGCTACCAATAAAACCTTACTGCAATTCACACAAGACACTGCCACTTCCATCTACTTTAACACATAAATTCTCTTGATTGTAATCAATCTCAGAATAGGGAGTGACAAAATGAATATGGGAAGGTGACAGGATTTGTAATTAGCGGAAAATGAAATCATGGAAGGGAATAAAGATTATTATTGTTCATGAAATTAACTAAGCGATCCACAAACATTCTGTGAAAAGAGATGTATCAACTATCAATCACTTTGACCAAATAACAATTTTTGTGCATTAACTAGTTCTCTGTCCATAATCAATATCCAACACAGTGTCGCCACATGACAACATGTATTTCACACAATTTGTAAGGGTTCAGTTCCTATCATTTATATTCCTTGCATTTATAGCAATTTTTTAACAGCACTCACTTCCAATCTGTAAACCATCAAAATCAACCACAGCCCATACATTACTCCAATCAACAGATATACTCCAAAAATAACAATGAAGTCACAATATTAATGCCATCGGTTCTGTTACTTTGAATGCAATGACATTCATTTTAAACAAAATATAGGCGGTTACCCAATAATCAAGATCAAATTGCCAAAACCGAATTGACAATTAAATAGACAACAACCACTATTCCAACACAAGACATGCACCGAATAATACAATCATGCATGTGTAACCCCATCACTGTGAAAGCCCAATCTAACGTGATTGTAAAACTGGACCACCTATCCAACTGACAAGGTACCCACAATCAGCCTATCTCAACAAATGATCAGGCAACAAAAAATATGTTTAAAAACCTGTGAGTATTTCTGAGTGTGAAAACCCAATCATTTATGTTTTACACAGTGTGCAACCAACAAAACACCACGACACAATGTTTTCACTTAACACAAAAAACACACAGTTAGGGAAATATTTCAACCACCGTACAGAGCCTTGAATTTAATACAATGTTGTTATGATTTAGTTACATTGTAATCGATTATGTTATACAACCCCGGGATTATACAATCGAACAAATATAAGGATGCAATGGATATACTCTCTACAGTGATTCGGCTCAAAGAAAACCAAATTTATCATGCCCACTATTTCATTTTTAAAAATACCATGCACACACACAATATGCATGAGCCACATCAAGCCTTTGTAATCGATGTTGGATAATCATCCAAATAACCATTAGTGCAATTACCGGTGACTGTGTAATAACCCAAAATATTCACCACTGTTGTAGAAATCAATCAACCGAACAAGTTGTGGTAACTACACATACCCATAGTCAAATCGAATCGGGGCAGAGGCCTTCTCCATTAACAATACTAAGTTATTAACATAAGGAGGGTGAACATATACTTCGAAAGTGCGATTGCAATGTAGGGTTTATCACAGTAATTAGATGCCAAACCAAAATGACTGCCATATGACCAATTGGGTGAATCCATATTCAAAGTAATCGATCATACATTCAATCCACAATAACTCGTAGCAACTTGACAAGCACGACAATCTCCTCTATAGAAGTTCAGACTGGAGGGTTAAGGGTTTGCTAGATAGCCATCACAGGAAGAACAAAGCCAACTTGGTATGGAAAATATAGTTTAACACATGTAGGGTATAACCCTCCTGCCTTTCGATCAAACAACCACCACATAGCGGTAAGGACAAGGCTGATTAAGAAAAGGAAAAAACCCACTTTGTGACCACTAGTGGTGAAATAAATCAACTGCCCATATGTACAATGCGTGGTGATAATAATGCTTTAGTCATTAAAACCCATAAAAAACTCGTAGACTAAAAAAAATAATGTGAAAACGTGAAGATAGCCCACTAAGACCAACAAGGATATTCCAAGTAACCAACAAGGATAACAAAGGTCTCGTGTGACTGCTAACGCCCCAGGATAACTAGTAATGTTACAAATTCAACCTTATTTCAAAGAGAATCATCAACGTTTCATTCACAATCACCATTACATAGTCGCAATACTTAAGGAGAGCACAACTAATACACTTGAGCCAAAATCCATTTCATAACCAAAGTAGATTCATGAAGGGCCAAAAAAAAGAACTTACCTGTAATCAAATTTTTTAAAACACGAGTCGGTCAAGCGGTTCCTCCCTGCTGAGAAATAGGAGCATAACCATAGCAGTAGTTTTTGGAAAATAGTCTGACCATGTTGGCGCCCAACGATAAGGGTAGAGGTGATGTGCAATAAATGCACATCACTTACCTACTTCAATTTCATTCAATTCTTAGTACGCACCAACTACTAACCCAACAAATCGTCCAAATAACCATTAATTTCCAAGAGTGCCACCTGTATCACATATTACCATCTCTATTATGCAGAAATGTATACCAACTATATTATATACACCCTTAATAACTCGCATGACTATCCTATGTTAGCTAGGATTTGCCACAATCCTTTTCAATGAATATAGTATAGCATATTAGCACAAGACAGTTTCCTTTTTGAGCTTATTTTTCATTTGTTATTACTAACATGTGTTTTTTGCAGGTGTGATAAGTCCTAGATCTAAGAACAATCAACAATGATACCCTGAAAAATTTCAGTATAACTTGATCTTGAAACAGCAAGGGAACCCTATATAAAATGCTTGATCCATTATCCAATAAAACAAGATATCATTAGCCGTGAAAGTAGTGTCGAATAGTATTGAATAACACCAGACTTGATCTTAAATAGTACAAGGGGGTCCCACCTACTAGTATTATTTAGCTTTTATAATAATAGGCTTTAGCAATACTTTGCAGGCCAAACTTCATTGTGAATTTAATCGTCAACAAAACTGGTGACTCCAAAGGAAAATTTGTTTTCAACAGATTTAGAACTCAGAAATCATGGTTTCACAGACCGAGATCAGTAAACTCAAGAAGACATGAATCTAATGATTATGCAACAGGGGGAAGTGAGATAATTTAATGGAAAGATGACCGGGAACTCGGGAATAACTTATGAAAAATGTTAAGTATGAGGGGTTTTACCACTGTATGGATAATCCATCGATCAGAATCTATTATTTAACCTTTAAGGAGGAAAATTTCTAGATTTTCTCTTTAACTCTCAATTGATGAAGAAATGGCGAGAAGAAGTGGGAGATAACCAATTCTTTATAAGACAACAGTGGAAATATATAACAATTTCAAGGGTCCTTTAGAGACAACATCATAACAATTGTGTAAGCTTGATTGTTATTGACTAACAATGCTTGCAAGAGTGTCACTGTGGAAAATATGATCCAACATCTTATTCTCTACTGAAACTAAAAGATGACCCAAAACAAATCTCAACAGAACAAAATGGCAGAAATAAAGTGACAGGAAAGTAAAGGCAGTAGTAAATACTTAAAACATAAAACAACTACTATAAGTAGAAGAAAAAAACGAAAACCTGAAACATAGTTAGACTACTAAAATACAGAAAATCCAAACAGTGTAGAGATTTTCACATTGGTTCCACATAATGCTTTAAGTGAGAACTATTAGTGTTGTAGGAAAACAATTGCTCCTACAAATCTTTTAGAATGTAAGAATTTGTACCTAAGACAAAAGGGATTTTGAAAGGACCCAACCATAATTTCTGAAATTTTGAATGTCTTCCCCTATCAGCGTGAGCCGAATCCCATAGCATAACTTTTTCATTGACCTTAAACTTGACAGTTTTGACACTCTTGTTGAAATATTTCTTAACGGTCTGTTGTCTCCTTTTAATATTATCCAAAGAAAACATCCTTTGTTCTTCCAAATATAGTAATGAATTTACTCTTTGTAAAACATGTGAAGAATTTAATTCTTCGGTCTATAGCATCAACCTTAAGGAAGAAAGTTCTAGCTCGGTTGGCAGGAGGGCTTCTTGATGATAAACCAACTCAAAAGGGGTACAAACAATACGTACTTTGGTGATAGTTCGATCTGCCCAGAGGGCATAAGTGAGGAGAGTGTGTCACTGGCGAGGTTTATCCTCAATGAGCCTTTTGATGATCCTCACTAGATTTTTATTGGTGGACTCATCTTTCCGGTTTCCTTGGGGATAATAAGTTGATGGTGTGAAATTTTTAACCCCCAAATTGGCTAGAAACTGAGTCAGCTTAGCAGAAATGAAAGCGGGAGCATTGTCTGTAATAATTTTTAATGGAAGACCGAATCTGGAAAAAATATTATTTTCAAGGAAAGAAATTACCTGATCGTCCGTGGAATTTTTAAGTGGGACAACTTCAGCCCATTTTGTAAAATAGTCTATGGCTATCAAGATAAAAACTTGCCTAGCTGAAGAAGGAGGGTTAATAGGACCAATAAAATCCAATCCCCACTTTGAAAAGGGAAAATCTGGCAAGACAGGTTGTAATGGCATGGTTGAAAGGTGTTCTTTCCCAGTAAATTTTTGGCATTTGTTGCAGGACCTCGAAAAAACATAAGAGTCATGAAAGATCGAAAGCCAATAATATCCCTTCCTAATAATCTTGAAAACAATGGTCTTTGCAGAAAAATGACCTCCTACATGAATGACAGAGATTGAACATCCGTGGGCTTCCTGCAACAATTTGTGTGTGTTTTCATTGTTTACACAGCGAAGTAACACACCATCAGCAGATCTTCGAAATAACAGGTCTCCTATAATGACATATCTTGCAAATTCAATATGAAGTCTTCTCCTTTGATGAATGTCTAAGTTGTCTGGACATCTTTGGTTCTATAAATAATAAACCAAATTTTTGTACCAAGGATGTTCAGACACAGGGAGGGTCTGATTGTCAATGTAAAAGAGGGATGAAAGGGAACTATCTTCTTCCTCAATTTCTTCACCATTCTCAGCATGTTGAGCTAAGTGAAGGGCTAAGTCACGTCCCTTGATAATGTTAGAATTCACGATATTCAAATAATTATCTTGGATCTTGGCAAGCCAATGTGAAAGTTTTCTAGAAAGATAAGTCTGTGAGAGAAAAAACTTAATAGCAAGTAAAGGGACTTTTACCAACGTATGCTTACCTAAGATGTAGTGGCGAAACTTTTTAACGGCCTTAAAAAGAGAAAAAGTGTGTTTCTCAATAAAAGAGTATTTAAATTCATCATCAGACAAACTTTGACTCATGTAAGCCACAGGTTTTTCATTTCCTTGACCATCATCTTGCATAAGGACAATAGAAACTGCCTCCTCAGTGGAATTAGTATAAATCATGAATTCTTTCTCAAAATCCGGCTTCGCCAAAACCGGTGCGGAGCTGATTGATTTCTTAATCCCTTCAAAAGAATTTCCAACATCAGCAGTCCAGGAAAAAGAATGGTCCTACTTAAGAAGATTATGGATTGGCTTGACCATCACTACAAAATCCAGAACAAACCTATGGACGAAGTTAATAACTCCCATAAAGGCTTGAACTTCTTTCTTGGAAGTAGGAGCAGGAAGGTTAAGGATAGAAAAGATTCTTTCAGGATCGATACTTATTTCTGAATTGGAGACAATGTGTCCAAGAAGCTTTCCCTCGGTAACACCAAAAATGGACTTGGAAGGGTTTAGGGAAATTCCAAATTTCCTACACCGCATGAGAACCTTTATCAGATGGCCAAAATGATCTGGTTGGATTTTAGAGTAAATTGTTAATTCATCAAGGTAGATCTGAATGATCTTACCGATCAAATTGTCAAAAGCTAATTGCATAGCTGTTTGAAAAGCGGCACCTGCATTAGATAAACCAAATGACATACGTTCATAAGCAAAGGTACCCCAACGAGAAATAAAGGTGGTTTTATATTTATCTTCCCTTTTTACCTTGATTTGATTGTAACCGGAAAACCCGTCAAGTAAGGACATCATTTGTGACCCTGCAACTTGCTGCAAAATCATTTCCATGTTGGGAAGAGGGAAGCGGTCCTTTATACTAGCTCGATTTAATGCACGAAAATCAACGCACAATCTAATCTAACCAGTTGTTTTCCGAACAGGGACTAGATTTGAGACCCATTCAGAATACTTGTCTGGGAATATAATTCCAACCTTCAAACGTTTTTTCAACTCCTTTCGAATGGTTGCTTCTAGTGCAGGGTTGATAGGTCTTTGTTTTTGCCTAACTGGTTTTACGCCTTCCTGAATGGGGATGGCGTGTTGTATAAGGCCAAGATAAAAACCACAAGGATCCTCATAAGACCAAGCAAAAACGTTTTGAAATTCACCAAGCAACTTGGAAAACTTCTCCTTCTCTTCATCTAAACATTTGGCACCTATTTTCACGTTCTTCGGAGTCTTAGGTGTCCCAATGTTCAAGGAGATGGTTTCACCCACCTTCATTTTTGACTCTTCTTCTTTTTGTTTCTCCATGTTGCCTACATCACTCGAAGAAAATGAACTCTCTAGAGGATTCAAGCCTTTAGGAATCTTGTTATCTTCCATGGATATAATTTCCTTAGGATTAAAAGGTTCATTTTGGATAAAATCATAAATGCTCTCGTCGTTAGGGAAGACCTGCCAAGATTCTACATTGTTGGGAATATGTGGACGATATAGGGATTTTAAGGTACAATCAGGTCTGTGTGGTAGAAGTTGTCGAGTAGGAGAAGCTGCAAAAACAGCTAACCGATCGATCATTGAGTTTAGTTCCCTCTTCACATGAGTGATATTGAAAGAAAATAGGTTTGAGATGAGATCCCAAACAATTTGGGTGTGTCATTTCATCAACTTGTTGATAGGGGAATAATTCTTTTGTACAAGCCTAACGACAAGTTCAAAATCCCCAAAAACTGAAAGGTGACCACAACCAAGATTATAGGCATTTTCAATGTCTAATAATAGGGCTTCAAATTCAGTGACATTGTTTGTGCAAGAAAATTCCAACCTATAAGAAAAGTTATGGATTTTTCCTATAGGAGAAATCAAGACAATACTAGCTCCATTACCTTCATTAGAGCATGAACCATCAAATTGCATGTGCCACATACCATCATCTAAATTGATTTGTTTCAAAGGAATATTATCCTCTTCAACAAAGATGGAATACACTCCTAGGTCCTCTTCGAGATAGTTTACATTAGGTTGTGGGACACTCTCTATGTAAGCGGATATCCTTCCTTCTCTAATAACTATAATTTTTTTTTTGTTACGAGGAATGGATAAATGTCTCCCGTCTAGTGAGAGGTATCCACTCGTTAAGGCTTGCCAATCCCTTCCCAAAATAATTGAGTAATTTCTTACAGGCATATCAATTACCTGAATGTTGAGGGTCATCTTTATTTCGAGGTGAGCGCACAAAACTAAAGTCACATATTTAATCTCACCTATGGTCTTCTGTTGTAGACTATTAGGAGAGCATGCTTCTGGCATTTTCATCTGTACAAGACAAGCCTAGCTCTTCCATAATAATCTTTGATATAACACTTGGGCTGGAACCACCATCAATGAGGCAACAATGGGAAATTTTATCCATGATTTTTACAGAAATATAAAAAGGGGGATTTTTTACAGGGTATCTAAAGTTATGTTTCAGAATAATCCTCTTCGCTTACCTCTTTGGAAAGATTGGCTACAACATGAGCCTTTCCTTCGATGAATTGTTTCATATGCATTTGTTGTTTAGGGACGACAACCACGTCTAGGAGGGTTGCATCTGCCTTGATGTTGGCCAATTGATTCAAGATATTGTATTTGGAAGAGGGGGGAAGAGGAGTGATTCTCTGACTCTCAGAAATTTTAGGAACCTGAGGAATATCAACAATTGATGATGAACTCGGGCTAGAAGAATTGCTAGGGGGGTCAAATTTGCCTTTTGGGGCATAGGATTTGTTCCTAGTATTGATGACCATGACATCTTATGGCTCAGAAAAATCTAGGATGGCGATAGTAGCTTTTGGTGTTTTACCAAAGATCTTGTCTCTAGCACTATTCTTCACCTCACATGTGGTTTCTTCGTGGTGTTCCTCGCAAAAGTTACACCAACTTCGAGGCAAGATAACCTTAGGTTGAAAATTGTTTTCAATCGGATTTCTAAAGAGGGGTGCAGAAAAAGATGAAGCTCCAGGAGTGAGAGGGGAGACATTGCTCTTCCGTTCGAATGCTATCATACAACTTTTCATGTCTTGTACTAGCTGCAAGAGAGCGTACATGTTTGTTTGTATAAATGATTCCCCCTAGGGAAGACCAGTCCTCTCAAGATGTTGTTCATACTCTGAACAGGTATGTAGAGTGGAATCGAGATTATCAATGGATTTTTCCTCAAGCCTATGACGGGAGGAAGAAGTCAATGCATTGTAGTAATGCATGAATGCGGCTTGGTTTTGTGGATGGATAAGTTCAGGGATTTGATTGTATAGCTTGGTGAAACACAAGTTGAAAGACTTGATGGTCTTACTTCCTTGTAGGTAACATTATTGTATTCCCTTTACTTCTTGGCTGGGATTTTAGATTGACCATAAGTTGATCTGAACCAGTAGATTAATTCTTCCCAAGTAGAGAAAATCTTAGGAGGAAGGTCAAAGAAGTCAGTTGCAGCCTTTCCTTCCAAGGAATTGATGAATAGGCGCATGCAAGTATCGTTGTCGTTGGCCCCTATATTGTGACAAGCATTAGAAAATGCCACTAGGTGTTCATTGGTACTGACAATGTTATTCCTTGAAAACTTAGGAAAATGCTCTTTAAACTTCGGAAGTGGGTGAGTAGTAGGTGCTAAGTTAAGAGGAGAGGACGCATGCCATGGTGTGGTTGTGGCATCCTCTTCAAATTGAAAAAGACCATAGTTTTTAATGACTTTGGTAGGGTTAGTAGTATATTGGACAGGGATATGGTGGTTGTACAAGCTACCAATCACCGATGATGATGAATATTGGGAATATGGAGCACTTCCAGTGCCACCAAAGCCACCACTAGATGCCATCTTGTGGATGATATATGAGGGAAAGAAAGACGAGCTGGATGAATCAGATAAAGTTCTCCTTAGAGAACTTTGTTGGGTAGATAACACAACGTTTCTCCTTCCTATTTCAGCAATAGGATGGATTTCAGGTGGAAAACCTCCTCTTCTTCTAGAAGCATGAGAATCTAAGGACATGAAAGAAAGTCCAAAACTGAAGAAACAAAATGTTACTGTTGAATTCTAGGTTGTCTATGTCTAGCTTCCAATTGTTCTTGAACACTAATGTCTCGTTCAATTGCCGCCCAAGAACGGTCAAGCTCAGCACAAGTCCTAGCAGTGTCTAAAATAGTATGAAACAGGTTTAAAGCAATGTTGGTCTGGTCTTGGAGACTAGGCTCAAGATTGGGCTACCTCGCAATAGAAACAATCATGAATAGAAAAATAGTCAAAGAATCAATAATAGAAAAAGAAAGATGTATCGATGAAAATCGAGTATCAAAATTAACCAAAGAGATATCGAAGATCTCCCTAGTATGGTCTCCAAATAAATGTTGAGGAAAATATATGAATTGATCTTACTCAAGCATTTTTAGACTTTACTTGGCTAAAGCAAAGTAGACGGGAATATCACCCTATGTTTATAGCCAACCAAAATAACATCCTAAATCACAAGTATTAATTATGAGTGCTTAGGCTAATCTTTTATCAACAAAAAGCTTGTTGGAAATTCACTTTTTTATGTAATTTTCTGAATATATCAATTGCTGAAATAAATGTAAGAACATAAGTAGAAACACCAAGATGATAATCAAGACATATGAGACATAAAGCAATCCTTTATTTCATTCCAATTCACCAAAGAGTGATTGTCTTTACAAAATCTCATACAGAAATCTTGGACCAAAGTCAAACTTAGAAATCCCCAATGGAACATACAAAAGGACCTCTGATAGAAAACCAAAACTGAACTCTAAAAGCTAGATTAGCTTGCCACAGATTGTTGCCCACTCGAGTCTGCACAATATCATTTATCATTCATGAAAATTAATTCACAAACAAACAAGTCTACACGGACTATCAAAGATAGATCAACACCTTTGAAGAACAAGTGTCTGAATGATTTGATTCATCCCTGAATATTGTTGTCTACAATAAAACCCTGCTATCACAAAAGAGAATTAGGTTGTGGTGAATATATGAATGAATAAAAACTAAACTATCTCAACATAAACTCAAAGAGAAAACCTTAGCATGCTTCTGCTTCCATCCTCCTCTTATTCCTCCCTTTCCTTTTGCTTTTAGCAAATTATAATCGGTTGAAGAAGTTGAACCAATTCATTACTTAAGTTAATTAAAAGACTCAACTAACTTTAGTTAGGGGGGAGAATAATAATTATAATAATGGTCATAAATAATAATAACTAGTAGGTGGGACTCCTTGTGGCTCCCTTTAGTTCATAACAATCATAATAATCATAACATAACCATTAATTAATCAAAACACACCTCCTTGTGCCTCCCCTCAACATATTCACTTTTGGTAATTTAAGCTCATGAAATTTGAAGTTATTTCAAAAACAATAATCATATATCCAAAATAAACATGATGTCGAAGGCTTCTTGAAGTCAACTGTCATAAAACTCAAAGTCATATGTTCCCTTGTTGATTCTATTATCCTTTAGTCCTTCTTTTTTACAGAGCCATGATAGGCCTTTGTTTTTAGCCTTTTATTTGAATAGTGCATCCCTGCATGCATGATTGATTAGCAAATGATATTTTATTTAACCATACATGACAACTCTTTTAAAATACAAAATGGATTTTGGCTCACCAATATATTAGACTCATGCAACCCAATCCATACAAATTGATTTACTGTTAATCAACGAGCAAGGGGTGAAACAGGGTTCTGGGATATGTGAGGGGGTTGTATTGAGCGAAAATATGATATAATGGGGGGGGAGGGGGGAGACATGGTTACTACTCAATGACAACATCAATCAACTGTAAAGGAACCAATAAAACATCATTGCAATTCACACAAGACACTGCCACTTCCATCTACTTTAACATGGAAATTCTATTGACTGTAATCAATCTCAGAACACAGAGTGGAAAAATGAAAATGGGAAGGTGACGAGATTTGTAATTAGCGGAAAATGAAATCATGGAAGGGAATAAAGATGATTATTGTTCATGAAATTAACTAAGCGATCCACAAACATTCTGCGAAAAGATATGTATCAACTATTAATCACTTTGACCAAATAACAATTTATGTGCATTAACTAGTTCTCTGTTCATAATCAATATCCAACACAGTGTCGCCACATGACAACATGTATTTCACACAATTTGTAAGGGTTATGTTCCTATCATTTACATTCCTTCCATTTATATCAATTTTTTAACAACACCCACTTTCAATCTGTAAACCATCAAAATCAACCATTGCCCATACGTTACTCCAATCAACAGATATACTCCAAAAATAACAATGAGGTCACAATATTACTGCCATCGGGTCTGTCACTTTGAATGCAATGACATTCATTTAAAAAAAAATATAGGCAGCTACCCAATAATCAAGATCAAATTGCCAAAACCGAATTGACAATTAAACATACAACAACCACTATTCCAACACAAGACATGCACCGAATAATACAATCATGCAAGTGTAACCCCATCACTGTGCAAGCCCAATATAATGTGACTGTAAAACTGGACCATCTATCCAACTGACAAGGTACCCACAATCAGCCCATCTCAACAAATGATCGGGAAACAACAAATATGTTTAAAAACCTGTGGGTATTTATGAGTGTGAAAACCCAATCATTTATGTTTTACACAGTGTGCAACCAACAAAACACCATGACGCAACGTTTTCACTTAACACAACAAACACATAGTCAGGGCAATATTTCAACCATCGTGCAGAGCCCTAAATTTAATACAATGTTGTTCTGATTTAGTTACATTGTAATCAACTATGTTGTGCAACCCCCGCCTTATACAATCGAACAAATATAAGGATGCAGTAGATATACTCTCTACAATGATTTGGCTCAAAGAAAACCACATTTACCATGCCCACTATTTCATTTGTAAAAATACCATGCACACATGTGATATGTGTGAGCCACATCAAGCCTTTGTAACCCATGCTAGATAATCATCCAAATAACCATTAGTGCAATTACCAGTGACTGTGTAATAACACAAAAAATTCGCCAATGTTGTAGAAATCAATCAACCGAACAAGATGTGGTAACTACACATACCCACAGTCAAATCGAATTAGGGAAGAGGCGTTATCCATTAACAATACTGAGTTATTAACATAAGGAGGGTGACTGTATACTTCAAAAGCGCGATTGCAATGTAGGGTTTATCACAATAACTAGACGACAAACCAAAACGACTCCCATATGACCAACTGGGTGAATCCATATTCAAATTAATCGATCATACATTCAATCCACAATAACCCGTAGCAATATGACAGACACGACCGTCTCTTCTACAGAACTTCAGACTGGGGGGTTAACAGTTTGCTTGATAGCCATCACAAGAACAACATAGCCAACTTGGTATGGAAAATATGGTTTAACGCACGTAGGGTATAACCCTCATGCCTTTCGATCAAACAACCACCACACAATGGTAAATATAGGGCCAATTAAGAACAGGAAAAAACCCACTTCATGGCCACTAGTGGTGAAATCAATCAACTGCCCATATGTACAATGCATGGTGATACTAATACTTTAGTCATTAAAACCCATAAAAAACTCGTAGAATAAAAACAACAATGTGAAAATGCGAAGATAGCCCACTAAGACCAACAAAGATCTTCCAAGTAATCAACAAGGATAATAAAGGTCTCTTGTGACTGCTAATGCCCCAAGATAACCAGTAATGTTACGACTTCAACCTTATTTCAAAGAGAATCATCAATGTTTCATTCACAATCACCATTACACAGTCACAATACTTAAGGAGAGAACAACTAATACACTTGAGCCAAAATCCATTTCACAACCAGAGTAGATTCATGAAAGGCCAAAAAAAAGAACATACCTGTAATCAAATGTTTTAAAATGCGAGTCGGTCAAGCGGTTCCTCCCTACTGAGAAATCAGAGTATAACCACAAAAATAGTGTTTGGAATATATTCTGACCATGGTGGTGCCCAACGATAAGGGTAGAGGTGATGTGCAATAAATGCACATCACTTACCTACTTCAATTTCATTCAATTCTTAGTACGCGCCAACTACTAACCCAACAAATCATCCAGATAACCATTAATTTCCAAGAGCGCCACCCGTATCACATGTTACCATCTCTATTATGCATAAATGTATACCAACTATATTATATACACCCTTAATAACTTGCATGGCTATCCTATTTTAGCTAGGATTTGCCACAATCCTTTTCAATGCATATAGTATAGAATGTTAGCATAGGACAGTTTCCTCTTTGAGATTCTTTTTCATTTGTTATTACTAACATGTGTTTGTTGCAGGTGTCATAAGTCCTAGATCCAAGAACAGTCAACAATGATTCCCTGCAAATTTTTGGTATAACTTAATCTTGAAACAGCAAGGGAACCCTGTATAAAATTCCCGATCCATTATCCAATAAAACAAGATATCGTCAGCCGCGAAAGTAGTGTCGAATAGTATCGAATAACACCAGACTTGATCTTCAATAGTACAAGGGGGTCCCGCCTACTAGTATTATTCAGATTTTATAATAATAGGATTTAGCAATACTTTGCGGGCCAAACTTCGTTGCAAAATTAATCATCAACAATGAGCTATATAGCAATGAGGGTGTAATGCTTCCCCACAAGGAAATCAAATCGAGCATTACAAAGCTAGAAATTGTCGTGTGATTGTTCACAGAAATTAGCAAGGATTGTTTGCTTGCCTAGTACATTACTTGCATATAGTCAAAGGTGAGGTTGATTACTTTCATGTTGCCATGTTTATGTGATGGAGCTTCAGTGGAAAATATTGTTTTTCTCTCTCACATTTATCTCGAGAATTGTAGGATAGTCCACATGTTGCATGAGCTCTAGTTTTGGATTTTGGATTTGATAATGAATGCCATGTAAGTTATTTATCACTGTCTATAAAAAGATAGCGCTGATAATCGTATTAGAAAATAAATGGAATTTATAGGGCTGGCAATCATATTAGCAAATGAAATTAGTTTTATTTTATAAATGGAATTTGCTCCACTTCTAGAGAAAGCTTTCAACAAACATTTGTAACATTCATTCAAAACCTATTAACATACCAAGCGAAAAGTTAAAGAGACTCTTCACTAATAGAATTGAAAATACATGTGTACCAACCAACTCTGAATACAAAAACTATTAGTTATTTCATACAATCCAATAGAATTTTAATAAAATTGCCAATATAGATAACACAATCATTTTTGAATTTTTTTTATTGATACATTAATCCAATGTATGTAGGTGGAAAAAACAAAGATTCGCCATGGTTATTTAATTCAATTTTCATGCATACCATGAGTAGCTACTAGACTCCAAAAAAATGTTGAATGAAGAAAACAAAAGGATTTAAACCACTCGACACAAAAATTTATAGAAACATTTATATAATAGAAAAAAAAAATTATACACAAATTGTGCAGTGACCATATTATGGGAAGCAAACAAAATGCTTTAAACCACTCAAGACAAAAAATTATATAATACAATTTTTTTTATATACAAAAGTTGGGCAGTGATCGTATTATGGGGTAATTGTACAGTACCCTATAAATTTCTTTGGATATATTACTTGTTTTTCGGAAAATAAAGATTATAAATAGGGAAGCACCAAGGCAGATAAATTACTTCTTGTTTTCTGACATCGTGTTTTGAATTAATGATGTGTTTTGCGTTTTTGGTGATTTTGTTCAAGAGTTTTCATGGAAAGAGTATTAGCCTTTGTTATTGTTGCTATAGTCTTTGTTATTGTTGTAGTTGCACTGATGAGCCAGGGAACATTCTCGGATAATAGATTCATGGTCTGGTCCATGTCCATGAAGAAATAGATGCCCATAGTGAACTCAAGAGATAGATTCATGGTGTGGTCCATGCCCATGAAGCAGCAGATGCCCATAGTAAACTTGGGAGATGTGTTGAGAAAATTCAATTCAGAAGATATGTTGAGAAACTACAAGAAAGGAGATGCCCAAAATGGACTCAAGAATTTAAAAATATTTATGACCTATGGATATCTCACGTGTCTCGGCCAACCCCACACTCCACCCACAACCCTGTTGGACGACAACCAGTGTAATTCCAGTCTTTCTGTCATTGGAATCTTAGACAGAGACACTTTGGACACTCTGCGGATCCAGTGACGAAATCTCATGGGTCGTAAAATAATGTGGCATCCCACAAGAAACAAGAAAGAAATAAATAATAGAATCTGATCCATGAACCAGAGGAAAGTCGATCAACTCCTAAGCACCATGCCCTCACAATTTGATGTGCTGAGAAAAAAGAAAGAAATATATAATAGAGTCTTGATCTGGTCCATGAACCAGAGGAAAGTTAGTCAGATGCTAAGCACCATGCCCTCACAATTTTATGCATTGAGAAACTTCAAGAATGGAGATACACCCAATCGACTCGAGGATTTGAAAAGATATCTTCCATCTTGTGGATATCTCCCTCGTCTCGGCCAACGCTACAGGCCACTCACAACCCTGTTCAACAACCCACTGGAGGCAACCCTCAGACATTACCAGAGTAATTTCAATCTTTCTGTCACTGGAGTTTTGGATAGAGCCATCCTGGACACTATGCAGATCCAGCAACGAAAGCTCATGGGCATAGTCCAACCCTCTTCCCACGGAGGAAAATATTATAGCCCCCCAAAAATTATGATTCCGTACAACATAAAAGTTATGATCTCATCCATGAACAAACATTCAAGAGATGAGAAGCTTAAGGTCCAAAGACTAGACATGTTGAAGAAAGTTCATGGGAACTGTTGCGTCAAGGACATGACCTATGCCTTCTTTGGTTTTGTTGAGTCGTACATCCTTTCCAGGGACGACATTAAGTCTGCAGTGGCTTCCACCTTCCAATCGTGGGTTGTTGTCATTCAATTGGATTTATGGGAAACCAATGATTTTGAAGCGGCAAAAATAAAGATTGAGTTCATTGTTGGAGATCACTTAGACAAATGGCCCTTCGACGACCCTCTTCCAACAGTGGATAATGCAGATAGACGAATTCAGATGGATGACGACAAGGTTTGGACGGTGGACATGGCAGTGATGGATGATAAGTCCGCGATGGATCTTGAGAGTGTAGTGCTTCATGAGATCGAGCATTTGATTGGTTTGGACCATTCCAAAGTTCCTTGCTCTATCATGTTTAGCCATCTTAAACCCATAAAAGTAAAGCGTTGGTTGACCTGTGATGATATTGAGGGCACCATGGCTCTTTACCGCCCTTGCATGTATGAATTCAAGGAACTTGCAATATGTTTATGTTTATCCATATGCTTGTCAAAATTTTAATAGTATAGAGTCAAATGCAGTTTTCATAAGATTGGAGTGAATAACAAAGTTTATGTGGATGCATTCTATAAGGAAGAAATTCATTATCTTTTCATAAAAGTGGGGACATTTTCATGTTTTTTTAGGTCCTTTTCATAATTCTTGTAACTTTTTTGTCCTTTAAAAGTTTTTAATTTTTGAACTTCTGATTTAGTCATTTTTTTTTATCTTTTGGATCAAAATTGAATTAACCATTTTTTTTCATAGAATGATAAATAGTGATACCAGATCCAACATGTTAGTACTGAAATTTTGTTTAATATGGCAAGCTTCTAGAGAAGAGCAAAGGTTTCATTGAGAAGAGCAAAGTTGTAATTTATGCACATGGTTTTCTATTTGGTTGTGAGTATTATTTTTTTGGCTTCAAATTCTTTCAAATCTATTGTTCAAAATCCTTTATTTGTTTTTCCTTTTTTTGGTTTGGATGTCATGTTTGAAGCCTATTTTGACAATTTGGAGACTAAAATTCCAATAGTAGGTCAAATACATACCCCAAATATTTGAGCTTCTTCTCTTGAACTTAGAATTTTGCTTATGTTAAGTACCCTTCAATCTGCGAGATTTGATTTGTGCTTCATCATGACTAAAGCATTTAGTTGATGTCCAATCTTTCTAATTGATTTCATTAAGATTTATGTACCGCCAAAATTCCCTTTATAGCGATGAATTTTTAAACCTTATTATAGATTTATGTTCTCTAACCTTTAATTAGTTAAATTGGGGTTTCCAAGGGAAAAAAATTGAGATTGTAAATTTTCATATGTCTTGTAACTTTTTTGTCCTTTTAAAAGTTCTTAATTTTTGAACCTCTGATTTCGTCATTGTTTTATTTTTTGGATCAGAATTGAACTAACCATTGTTTTCATAGAATGCTAAATAGTGCTACTAGATCCGGCATGTTAGTATTGAAATTATGTTTAATATGACAAGTTGCTAGAGAAGAGCAAAGGTTTTATTGAGAAGAAAAAAGCTGTCATTTATGCACAGGGTTTTCTATTTGATTGTGAGTATTAATTTTTTGGCTTCAAAATCTTTCAGATCTATCGTTCAAAAGCTTTTTTTTCCTTTTTATGTTTGGATGTCTTTTTTGAAATCTATTTAAACAATTTGGAGACTTTCAATAAAAATATTTTTATTAAAAATATTTGAATAGTTTCAAATGATCAAAATTGCTATATTTTTATTGAAAATATTTAAATAGTCTCAAATGATCATATATATAGTAAAACAATCTAAATTAAGTGATAGTTCATACAACTAGATGTAACCATGCAAATCCTTTTATCTTATTGCTTTTATTCTAATAAGTATGTAATCATTAAAGAGATGAGAATTATGTCAATGAATGAGTCATTCAAAGCACATCATATTTCTAAACAAGGTGTAAAAAAATCAATTTTTTTATAAAATTTTAAATATATATTTTTATAATGTGGTAGGTGTAAAAAATAGATTTTATAAAATTTTAAATATATATTTTTATATTAAAAAGTGTAATTGAAAAACATAAAATGAAGAATATATATTTTTATATTAAAAAAGTGTAATTGAAAAACATAAAATGAAGAATTTTTATTAATATAATATTTTTATAAATAAAACAAATAAATTATTATTTTAAATTAAATTCTCATGATTTATTAAATTAATAAAGATTTTAATAATTTTAATAATTTCTCCAATTTATACTTTAAATATTGATTATCATAAATATTAAAAATAAAAACAAAAATTCAAAATAAACATTTGCAATACAGATAGAAAATAAGGTTTTTTTAGTAGGTT
>JASDQU010102658.1:200866-213302 GCA_032191745.1 Picea mariana
CTGATGTTCACCATGTATAACAATAATAATTCAAGAACAAGAACAATAATTCTTCAAAGTTATAAATTACAAATTCAAAATTATAACAAATATTTTAGGAAAACCTCTTTATATCAAGGAATCTCTTGGCAAGATACTGTCATAACGATCCACCACACAATCTATAAGAAACTTCAGAAAACTTAAGACAATACTATTGACTTCCTCTCTACCATTTAATCACCAATCATGTTAATCACACATCTCAGACTCTCTCCTTTAGTCATGTAATCAAATGCCTTGTTGATATTTGGAAATTAAGCCTCATGTGTAATAAATTTCTCCAGTTCAAGCTTCTGAAAACAACAATAAAGAAGGAACTTATATTACATAGAGATCACATACGAGGAAAGGAAATCAACAAGAATGGTCAGAGTGAGCAGTTTCTATCAGGAAATCTAAGCAAATAAATGAATCATCAGGGAATAATAAGCTTTCATATATATTATAACTTCCCTAAATAAATGATAGAAGTCTTAACTTATCCAAATGCAATTCTACAAGGCCTGGAAAATTAGAACGAGGCTTATAGTTTCTGAAGAAGGTTCCTTTCAATGTCCTCTCAGTCAAAAAATGTGAAGGACTAGTTGCAAAGACTGCATCTGAATGAGGGACCCCACTAAAACAGCTACACCCCAACCCTAAAAAACACAACATTTATGATACCAAATTTCATTTCACTGATCAACATATGCATTTGCTAAAATGGAAGTAATCAACTATATTTACAAGAGAACCCAAAGGTAATACATCATGGCAGGATTTGAAGGCTTGAATCGTCACCTTAACATTCCTTGTGCGTTCGATGCTGGAGTCCATTCCTCCATCGATTCTTTTGGCAATAACCTATAAAAGAATTAAAGGAATAACATTGAATTCTAGATGCTATTTAATAAACATAAACATTGAAATTTGTAGTGGATGCACACAGCTCATCCCACCATGATAGAGCATACAACTCCCCCGCCGAGGGTAAAACAAGATTTTCCTGATGAAACAAGTATTCTGATATGGAAAAGAGATTGAATATGATTGTAGGCAGCTCAACCAACCTCGTGAATAGGCTTCTCGTAGTCCTTTGGTTTTTTTTAATATATATACCATGGGTTTATATAATGGTGTAGGCAAGATGTTCACCATTTCTTAACAACAATACTGAAATGGATAAAAATGTTTTTATCACCAAAAAAAAGAGTATGGCTAAAGATAGTCAAAAGTTATAATATTTATTTATTTAGTGAAATATTTTCATTATTATTAGATTATTTATTCTTTTATTCTTAAATCATTATGAATTTCTTGCCTGATTCCAGTGAGAATAGAATTGAGGGGAAGGTTATTGGAAATTTTGTTGGATTTCAATTGGGAAAGGATGAGGTGAGAGTCTCCCAAGATAGTGAGGGAGGGAATACCTCTATATTTGGTGATGTTTAATCCTTTTAGAAGGGCATAGGTTTCCACCTAGTTGTTAGTGGCTTGGCCTAGGTTCCTGGCATAAGTAGTTTCAATGTTTCCTCCTAGGTAGAGAATCACCCCTCCCACTCCTGCTAGCCTGGGGTTTCTTTTAGAGGCACCGTCAAAAACAAAGAATAAGAGGTTCTGTTTTTTTGACAAATTTCAAGTTATGTCACTTTAATATTGAGTTACCACGTGAAACTCAGGGTGGCAGAGGTGTAGTCTATAAAATTGATGCTCAGACTTTCGACCCACTCCCTTTCCAAACTGTCCAGATTCTGTAACAAAGATGCTGAGAGATTGTGTTGTGACAGGCGTTCTAAGAGAAAGTTGACCATCTTGTTAGCAACCAAGACATGGAGAGTGTGCTTCCCTGTAAAGATGGCTTTGTTTCTTGAAATCCAGAGTTTCCAGCAGACGTATTTTGGTAAGGCAATCCAGATTATGTTTAGAACAATTTTTTCCTTTAAGGAACCTTTGTACTTGGATTTCCAGTTTTGGAGAAGATGGTTGATGCTATTTGGCCACCTGACCCTAATGTAGATGTTCTGGAGGATGATCATCCATACCCTGCGACCAAATTCACACTCAATGAATATGTGTTGGATGGTATCAAAGTCTTGATTGCATAGAGGGCATCTGAAAGGGCCAAATAATCCCCTTCTGCTGAGATTTTCTCCAGTTAAAATTTTCCCGTGCAACAGAGTCCAACAAAATAGGTTGATTTTAGGGAGATCGTCATTGTTCCAAATACTCTACCAATGATTTATCTTGGGTGGGAGCTCTGTGTCTTTGAGAATGGTGATGAATCCTTGCTCGACTGAGTAATTATGTGAGTTCCAGCTTCGATATTCTTTTGACAAAAGAGAGGTGGGGGCACAACATCTTAACTTAGAAAGGAGGAGGTGGGAAAGGGGTTGGAGATTTGCAAGAGGGGACCTAGGGTCCCAACTTAACCATTTATCTGAAATTATAATCCACGAGGATATGTCATAGAGGGAGTGTTTTCCTTTCTCAGGTAGCCAAGTAAGAAGGGGTACCAGGGTGGGATCTTGCTCTAAGGGAGGGAGGCCATGAATTTTGTCTGTGGCAAATTTAATCCTTTTCCCATTTCCTGGGGACTAGGAAATATTATCTTGGAGCAAGGGGAGAGAGGATTTTAGGAGGTTCTAGATTTGAGATCCATTCTGGGCCTGTGGGGGGAGGTCTAAGCAGATGATTTTGTTTGTGGTAAATTATTTGTGTAGAAGAGCCTTTTTCCACCATTCATTCTATCTCGTTACCAGTGTCCATAGGATTTTAGCTCCCAGAGAAAGGTTGAGAAGATAAGGTTCTCTGATGCCAAGTCCCCCACTAGATTTGGGAGCTCATACAGTGTTTCAATTTATGAGGTGGAACCGCTTGATATTGGATCAACCTCCTTGCCAAAGGAATCTTCTTATTTCTTAGGAGATCTCAACTTTGAATTTTCTAGGGGCCCAGAGCATGGAGAGATGGAAAATGGGGAGAGCAGAAAGAACCGATTTGATGAGGACAATTATTCCTATTGGGTTGAGCCAGAGGGATCCCCATAGGTTGAATTTGGAGTTTTGTAACATCCTACTCTTGCACGCACCCGATGTGACTTATTCCTTGAGGACGCTTGCGTGCAAGTGATCTTGTTCACTATATGATTGTCTATTTCTCTTATGGATTATGATGGTGTTGTGGATATGATGATATGTTATTTGATTATATATGTATCGACAGGTGATATTGACTGGTTTCTCTTGAGTGTGTAGGACTCTTGACATATTGAGGATGTAGATGGGATCGATGGATGTCCTTATACTCTGGATCGAGTCAGGGACTGGACTGTATATGATTGAGTATTTATGTTATCGCATATGTGACATATGACTGGTATATTATGATGTTTTTATGGATCGTTGACATGTTTCGTTGATGGATGCAGGCTAACGATTGCTTTCTAATCAGACTCACATTTGGAGTAAAGGGGTCATGCATGAAAACTAGAGATATTGAGGGAGAGGTGTGGCATCATCCCTACCACATCCTACTAGCACTCTCGTCGTGGCTCGAATTCTAGGTTAACGATTACCTAGTTCGAGAGATCCATGATGCTGCGAGGGAAGACTGAGACAGTCGCTCACGAAGATTCTAAGAGGTGTGCAATAAGGCAGGGTCTTTATTCCTTAGAGGCCCCTAGTCTCCCACAAGGTCGCCTGATGAAGTTTTGACTCCAAGGGTTAGATGTCTACCAAAATCATTCAAAAGGCGAGTGGTACCCTTGGAGCACGTAGTGTGTCTTGAAGGGCATGTCACATAAATGAAACATGGATAAGGGTGAGTGACACCCTTGGAGAACATAGTGTGTATTGAAGGGCACGTCATGGTTTTAACACTGGTGAGTCAATGAACCTAGGTATATAGAAAACAATATCTCATTTTGTCCTGGTCAGCCTTAAAATAAATGTTGTATGAGTAAAGTGTATTAATTATAAAATTTTCCCTTTAAAAAAAATGCTAAGGCTGGTGAAATTAAAGCCTAGGTCTAAATAGGGTATGAGGTCTAAAAATTAATTAATCCATTAATAAATGGAGAATAGAGAAAGATCAAATTTAGAATTTAAAGGAGATTTAAATTATCCCAAAAAAAAAAATTTGTTGTCTATGTGCAAAACTTGCTAATTCTGAACTTAGACAAAGAGGGGAAATTAAATGCAAAAGGAATGTGGAACATAGAAAGGAATCTAGTCTAGAGAAATTTCCCTAAATGAACTCAACTAAGCTTTAAGAAGGGTGTCAGTCATTAAGGGAATGTGAGGGAATACAGGGACATCGAGGAGCGTTTTTAGGAACGCCTTTAGGTGGGTGAGGGAAATTGGAAAATTAATTTAATTAATCAAATGAATTTCTAGTGCAACTAAGGGATCGGGAGACAAGTGTACGAGGGAGAATATTCCTAATAAAATTTTAATAAAATGAATTAAAAGTGCATTTTGGAAAATAATCACTAAGAGAAATCTATAAAAGAAATGGCAGAGGAGGGGAATGGGGGACGACTGGTATGCGTAAGGTTATGTTGTCAGATTTTTCTCTTGATTGGTTTTTCTTGTGGGAGTTGAGATACCTAGTTCGAATAGAGAGTGGTAGTTCGAACTTGCGAGGCGAGCTGGGAGCTAGCTTCCTATGGTTGTGTGTGTGGCCCCTTTGTGGCTCGAGGGGATCAGGGGAAGAAGAGTACCCCTAGCGTTGGTTGGGAGGTACCTGTGAGGTCTTGACGATTAGAAAGTGGGAGTGTGGAGGAAACATTAGTCATCAAGGAGAAAAATCAAGATCACCTTCGTTAGTTCAAGTATTCCATTGAGTTGCTCTATACTGAATTAGCTTCATTATTCAATTTGGTTTATTAGTTAATTGTTTTATTATTCATGATCGATGCTCTTGGATAAAATTTATGTATAAGGAGATGTTGGGTGTGTTCTAAGTATTTCACAGTCCATCAAATAAATTATTCATTGTGTTGTTGGGTCCTTTATATACCTTCCAGTAATGTTGTGTTTAATATATTATATCATTATAATGTTGTGTTCTAGTTCGTATTGAGGAGTAGAATGAATGATTTTCATTGATACTTAATCTGGATTTATTTAGGCTTTATATAAATTTGGGACAATGCAAGATTGATGTGTTTCTTTTATATGAATTTTTATATAGTGTTGAAATTCGTAGAAGGAACTTGGATAGTCTTCGACATTATTATTAAATAACACCTTAACCATGATGATCAATTAAACATTTTTACATGACCTTGAATTTTCCCATTGTTTTTTAGTAAACGAATTGACCCAAGGTAAAACAATGAATCTAAAGCCTGGCATTCTTTGCGTTTAAGTCTTTCCAATTCCACCTTGTACGCGCCTTTGCCCATTACCTAAAAAGACTTGAAACATTATTTACCCTTAGTGATCATGGAGTTATCTATGCATTCTAAGTCATGCTCTGCGATTTATTTTCCCGGCATGGTTGTTCCTTGCGAGCACGACGTATATGTCCCCTTGCGTTGCGGTATTAAACCTTGTTGCATTTTACTTTCTCTTACCCAAGTGTTTCCCTTGAGATTAACTCCCTTTGTGCCTTTGCACTTATGGCCAACATCCCAGATCCTTCTCTCTGCATCTTGATGCTCAATCCACCCCGAAGGTAATATCCTAGAGAATTCCTCCTTCCTCTATGGTGGATCCATCCCTGCAAGTTTTGTTTGCTTGACAACGTTTTTACAACACCTTACCACATTAACTTTTACCCCTGCATTGTTGAAACCTTCGCCCAACAATGCATCCTTTTACCTCTGCACGGTCAAATTCTCCTATGAATTTTCGGGTGAGAAGGTTGGCTTACCTTCTATCCTCTAGTCAAATTGAGTTCATTTTTGCGAAGGGGAGTGAGTTAGCTGAGGCATATTTTAGTATTTACCTTCTACCTTTTTTTTGCATGATTTAGCTGAGACGCATTTTAGTATTTACCTTCTACCTTTTTTCTGCACGATTTAGCTGAGGTGTATTTACCTTCTACCTTTTTCTCTGCATGATTTAACTGAGGCGTATTACCTTCTACCCATTTTTTTTACATGATTTGTTTCTTAATCTATGGGAGCACAATCCATTTTGGGCGAGTGGTTTTGACAGCGCATTGATCTCTGCTCCTACAGAGTAAAAATCGCCAAGATATTGTACTCTATTGGCGGGTTTTTCCTCCCTTGATTATCGTTGCACCTTGCCTAAGATTCCTCCCAGCCATGGGAATTTGCCCTGGTGACCCTCCCTCACATATCCACTACGAATTTTGCTCATGATTTTCCCAAAATTTATTTTCGGTAGTGCCCTTTAGTGGTTACTCAAATGTCTTTTATCCCTTGTTTACACTCGGTTCTCACGCAACCTGCCACGACTTGCTAAGGTATTGTCCGAGATTAAATAATGGTTGGGCCATAATCGCTAAGATGTGTGGTTACCCGGATATTCTGGAGTGGAACTATTCCATCGACCAGATTCTGAGGACTCTTAATGCTTAGAAATTGAAATTACACCTATATATATATATATATATATATATTGTATTTGAGGTGTTTATGATAAGAAATTAATGGTCATGCAGGGTTCTGGAGCTTCTAGTTCAAAGTAATGCATAAGTTTTATGAATGTGTACATGTTGTTATTAAGTAATGTACAACCAGATTGAAATTCCTCTAATACTAGCAATCGGCTTAGCTTCCTCTAAATAGGATGTGAGACCATTTGTTGTTCACACCAAGTTGAAGCTCAAACTAGGCAACGCCCCAGACAACGTGAAGCCTCTCCGACTCCACACTCAGATTGTCTTAAGGGAATATGCATTCATGAGGATTTTAGTCATTGAAATAAACTTCCAATAAACATATATCGTGAAGCAATTAAACCAATTAGACCTCCTAAGGGAAGCAAACTAGCTTTCACCCTTAATGTTGGACCTAAGATTGTATCTAGCCTGCCATTGCTAGCAGTGTTAGGATATTGGAAAGGGGATGAAAGGATGGAAATTCAAAATAGAGTGAAAGAAAAACAAGGTTGTACCTACTCTTCCTTCACCATCATAGAAAAAAAAAATCCTTCTAAGATACCTCTGCGTAGTTACCATACAAAAAAAACATCCTTCTTAAATTTTAACAACCACCGTACCTTGCGCCTCCTTAAGATACCTTCTTTATTACACGATCTTCCTCATCTTGTGACTACTTGATAGCCTCTCAATGGAGCTTAATTACTTCTTGGTAAGACAAATCACTGGAAAAGTGTATTGATGTTTAGTTAATAACTTTATCTCAGTCGTTGGAACCCTCAAATGTTATCCTAGATAAATCACCTTTGTAGACAATTGATTTACCTAAGGTTTTCTTTTGAATTAAACTGATGGATCTCTAGGTGCCTTGAATAATGGTGATGCATGATTACCTTAGTAATTAACTTACTTGTGTGCCTAGAATAAGTCGTTATGGGATTGCTTGTAATTATTCTTGTGCACCATGAATTTAACTTGATTGGAATACCTTGCGCATGGAAATAAATGGATGAATAGTAGATTTCATTATGTTGGGTATGGATCATTGATGTTTGTTTCTTAAGTGATTAAAACTTCTCGTGTGCTCAAATTTTTTTAATGTGTAGATGATTGGGTTTTCTAGATTTGCTTGCGCCTTGTAGATAGACTGAAGTTTTCCCTTGCACCTTGAAATTTGAAGTGATCATAAGTCATGCGCCTTGAAATAAAATTGATATATGATGGGTTCTATCAATTGTATTCTTCTGTGCCTTGCATAATAAACTCGATAACTCTTGTGTCTTGCATTATTGTGGGGTAAATGATGGATTAATCGAGTATAATGATCGCGCGCGCATTGATTATTATAAGATGAAGGATTATCGTTTTAGAAGTTGATTCACATGCGCAGAGATTATTTTATGTCAATGAATTTTTGTTTTAGAAGATGCTTCATGCACGCCTTAATTTAGTGGCGTATGATTGCTACGCCATTCTTCCTTGCACCTCAGAATTAATGATAATGGTGTTGAATTTTTTGATTGATTTACTCACACAATGAATTTGATTGATGTTCAATCTCGCACCATTGCTTAAGTTGACATGATAATGTTAAGGAATTATTACTCTCGCGGGAAGAAGATATTTAATGTTGATGTATGATTGATAATGATGATGGTTACCCATGCACCATGTTCAATTGTGAATTAGAATTAAGGGATTGATGGTCCTCCTGAGATGCGTTAAAGGTTTAAGATTTGTATTGTATTGTGTCGTTATTAATGGTAGAATGCATTGATGTTGGGTTTTTGTAATTATTATGTTAATACATTGATGTGTGTGTCAGGATTCATGGTGACGACATGTTGGTCATGTGTTGTATTCGATTATTAATGCTTTACTATCGTTTCGTTAATTTAGGGTATTGATGTGTCGACGATGTTGACTATTTATTATGATGTTTAAATATTCCTATCACAGCTTTCAAATAAATAAAAATTGACGTGTTGTATGTAGTTTGGTTGTTGTAATGGCGGGGCCATTACATATGGTATCAGAACGGGTTCAATCCTGTGACTATGGAGAGTCACTCCTTCCACAGAATTAAACCCTTGAGTATTAACTTAGCGTTAATTAAAATTTTTAACCTGTCATGTAGTAATCATGGTTAGAGGACATCGTCGAGATTCACAGCGTAGGGTGGGGGAAGCAGGTGTGATGCCTCCATAAGTGTCTGCACCCTAGGAGTCTAACCCCCATGGGGAAGAACAAGTCCGTGGGCAGGATTTGATGTTGTAAGGGATGTGGGTGGTCTGACAAGGTCCTTCCAGGGAATTCTCAGAGGCCTTGATTAACTGTCTGATAGAGAAGAGGCCAGGGAGCATGGATCCCCTGAGGGTACACAGCGTGCCCCAGCCAACACTGGTAGCTTCCATGGAAAACATGAGAGGGTTAAGTTCTTGAGTCAATGAGTGCGACATATGGCTCAGTCGTCGAGGCATGGCTGGAGAGCAAGGCAATGTGCTTTGCGCTTCACGATTTTGACCTCCAACACGAAGGTCTGCATGGTGGTATTCAAATAGGAGAGTGCTCTTCTATGGTGGAAGACACTCCTTCCTCAAATAAACATGGTCGTCGAAGCCGTGTTATGGGAATTGTTTGAGGAAAGGTTTAGGGAGAAGTGAGCACTAGATCGATGAGTTCAACGCCTTACGACAGGGTGGTCATCGATGTCAGATTATGACACCAGATTTATGGAGCTACTTTGGTATGCCCCACATATGAACGCAGAGAAGTTGTAGGTTGAAAATGCCTTGTTCGGCCTTAACTCCATCTTTCGTGTGAAGGTGAGGGACTAAATGCCTCGGGCGTGGCACGATGTAGTCCAGTAGGCCTCTTAGTGAGGAAAATTGACCGCGGGAGTCAGGGCAAGACTTCTACAAGACCATCTGGAATGACAACATCTTGTGCACAACAACACTGTCACCAACCAAACTTTTAGTATTGTTAGATATCGATGATACAAAGAGATCTATTTCTAGTACCACGTTGATGGGATTAGGTAAGGGAATTGGACCAGACGAGTTTATATTCATCGAAGTGGCTTCGGGTGCCAACCGGATGGTTAGAGGAAGGGTTGTGAACTATCGCTTCAACCTGGGGAATAATGTAACAAAGTCCAACATGTACGTCACGATCTTAGGGTCTTATGATGTCATGATCAATATGGACTAGTTGGAATCACCTGATGCAATGTTCAACAGTGAGGGAAGTGGTTGAGTTGAACCAACGATGAGGGAAGGATAAGAGAGATTGTAGGAAGAAAACAAGGAGTAATCCATGAGGTTCACCATCACCATTCATCTCTTCCCTATGGATATGGAGGAGTATGCTCAAAGGATGCAAGCTATATGAAATCTTAGTATTGAACGACAAGGGCTTGGTGGAAGGATTTGAAGACCTTCTAGTAGTATGAAAGTTTTTGGACATGTTCCTAAAAGAGTTATCTGGTTTGCCGCAAAAATCAAGATGGAATTTACCATCGACTCAAAACCTGGAACCGAACCATTGGAAATAACACCTCATCTTGTGTCGACCCCTGAGTTACAGGAGTTGAAAATGCAACTAAAGATTTGTAGGACCTAGGACTTATACGTCCAAGTGTGTCACCATGGGGTGCGCATGTTATTTTCATACGGAAGAAGGATGGGTCGTGGAGACTCTGCATTGACTACCAACAATTGAACAAGGCAACGATCAAGAACCGATATATGTTGCCAAGAATAGACAATTTTTTGATCAGATTAAGGGAGCGACAGTGTTTTCAAAGATCGAATTGAGATTAGGATATCACTAGTTATGGATCAAGGAGGGAGACATTCCTAAGACTGCGTTTAAGATGATATTTGGACACTACGAGTTATCATTTTGAATGATAAATGCACCAGGGGTATTTATGAGCTGGATGAATGGGGTGTTCCATGAATACTTGGAAAAGTTGTTCAAGTACTCATTGACGATATTTTGATATAATCTCAGATGAGGGAGACCAGGACAAACTTTTGCGCCTGGTACTACAGTGTCTATGAGAGAACAAATTATTTTGGAAACTGTCGAAATGCTCTTTTTTGTGGCATGACATCTCCGACGAATATATTGTTGTGGATCCAACGAAGGTGGAGGCAATCATTGAATTTCTTGCACCGAAGAACGTCCCAGAAGTACATAGCTTCTGGGGTTAGCAGGATATTATTAACGGTTTGTCAGGGGTTTTTCGAAGTTAGCAATCCAATTACAGAATTGTAGAAGAAGAAAAAGAAGTTTGTGTGGATTGAGAATATGCAGAAGCATTTCGAAGGCTCAAGGAGTTGTTGACAACAACGTCGATACTAAAAGTCCCTGACATGGATGAGGACTTCTTGGTGTGTACTGATGCATCTAAGGAAGGCTTAGATGAGTCTTGACATGACACACGATTTGGAGTTATTATCCTTTGTGTATGCCCTGAGACTATGGAGACACTACCTTATTGGATGGAATTTCAAACAAAATGGACCATTGTGGTTTACAACACTTTTACGCAAAGCGACTTGAAAGCATGACAAAGGTGTTGGTCAAAAATGCTTAGCGAGTGCGACTTCGAGATTACCTAAATAAAGTGAACTGGAACAGAGTGGCTGATGCATTGAGTCGGAGACTACGCATATTGTCGATGATACCTCTTTAAGATGAATCTATGTGAAATGATTCTAACTAGCACGACAATGTTTGGCATCAAGAGGTTAAGGAATTTATCAGAAAAACACCTTGTTGGTACCAAAATTTGAGGGATTTACTGTGGACAACGACGGATTAATGAGATATAACAACCGGATTTACTTACTTCCCAATGAAGAATTGAGAGGTTTTATCTTAAACAAAGATCATAGAGCAATGTACATGGCTCATATTTGAGTCATGAAGATGAGGGCAAACCTTATTCCCTCATTCTTCTGGTAGAGATGAAGGAGGACATGTTTATTTACATGGAGGGTGCTAGAACGTCATCAAGTGAAGGCTGAACATAGACTTATGACAAGATTACTACAACCACACGCTTTTCCGGAATCGAAATGGGAGATCATTAATAGCACGAAGGCACGACTAGATTTTAGTGATAGTTGACACTCTGATAAAGAGTGCACACCTTTGTCCATGTACATACGATGCATCAAGCGCCAGGTATAGCTAGATTTTATATCAATAATATTTTGAGACTGCCTGACATGCCAAAAGAATCATATCCGATAAGGGAATCAGTGTTTGCAAGGCTTAACCTTGTTAATTAAGGTTGATTGTCATTGATGCCAACCCTTGAAGAAATCCCCGTAGCACAAAGGTTTGGGTAATGGACCCAATATTGTTTGATGTAAATATGACTCATTATTGGTTTTTCATGGTTGATAAGAAGTAAATATGGATGAACTCCAAAGTGGTCCCCTTATGGTGAAATCCCTCACGGGAAGACGCTTTATGGAGTAAGAGAACCCGTGCTTAATTGTGGAATAATGAGATGAAGGAAAATGAATTTGTTAGGGAAACTATCCTATATGGATAGTGCTTGTCATTCCATTTCTGGTGGTATGTATAACGTCACATAACTCCTCACGGTTAGAGATTTATGACCATGTGAAGTTGGAGAACCCAGGTTTGGGTAATGGACCCAAGTTTGTTTGATGAATAACGATATGTGTTTTGATATATTTGAAGGTAATACTATTCTATATGGATAGTACATGTCATTCCATTTCTGGTGGTATGTGTAATGTCACATAACTCCTCACGGTTTGAGAGTTATGGCCTTACGAAGTTGGAGGACCCTCAT
>JASDQU010102659.1:9715-20212 GCA_032191745.1 Picea mariana
CTCTAAAGGGACCCTTAAGAAGAGAAGATAATAAACCAAATATGATACCATTGAATATTGTTCCACGTAAACATAAATCAACATTCCCTACTAAAGTAATAAATGACAAGAAGAATACAATCACCAGAAGGAATCCCCTTAATAAATATCTATTCATTGGATATTGTTACTCTTGTAATAATTTTGGACATAAGGCAGTACACTGCAAATCTTATGGACAATACAATAATAGAAATGTCCATAGATATAAGAACAATAAGTACAATACAGAGAAGAGAAACTACAACTCATTTACTCCTTTGCAAAACTTGAATATTGAATGTAAAAAATGCAACAACTATGGTCATAAAACCAAAGAATGTAGATTACCAATGCAATCCCTAAAAATAGGAAACCCTAACAAATAGAATAAGAAGACATGGAAAAGAAAATCTGAAGTACCAAACAAGAAAGATGATGAAAATATTGTTCTTGAAATTGATGAAGTTAATAATAGGAGATTGGTGGGTAAAAATTCTAATAAGGAATATAATAATCAAAGCTATGCATACAAAGTAGACCAAAATCAAGATATGAAAACTCCTAAAGAAAAATMTGACACAACTCCAAAACTTGATAATGTCATACAAGAAGATTATCCATTACCCAACAAATGGAAATTAATAGAGGAATATTCTCAAGACAAGGATAAAGAAGCTTATGGTGCACATAGTAGTGACGTTGATGATGAATCTCCAACAGTAGAATGACAAGAAGAATTGAGTGACTATTATCTCATAAATTTTTCAAATCTATTTTAATGGTACACTGAAACTCCTTCTCAAAGAAAAATTAAAAACAAAGAAGGGAAGGAGAATTTAGGGAAGAGCTAAAATTCATTTATGTTCATGCTCCTATGAGCATTGAAGCACATAAAAATGAATAGGATCATTGAAAGCATCATGGTTTAATGATATAACTCCATGCAGGATATGACATAGTTTATTGCAGGTCTTTATCTTCCCAGGAACAGTGCAGGTTATGTATTGGTCTCAGAATGGTTACAAGTGGACAAAACCCTAAATGGAAGTTACTATGTGAGCAAGAAATGGAATGAATGGAAAATTTTGTAGCAGTGAGGTGATGATGAAGAGAGATTGAGTACAAATATGAAAATGAAAAGACTGAAAACCGAAATTTCAGAGACAATGGTTGTGAGAGAGAAAATTTGAAAGATATATTGGTTGGTCGATGTGTGCCTGAGTTGGTTGGACAACTAGATCAATTCTAGTTGAATAGAATAAATTCTATCAGCAAGCTAAGTCATGTGGAAAGCAAAATATAAAGTCTCTCGGATTACTTTAAGAAGTAGTATACAGTAAAGAAGCATCTTGGATAAAGACATATACATATGGTTAGAGATCTTGTCAAAAAGAACTTCCCCTTCAGAAACAAAGGCGAAGAGAAGTTAGAATAAGAGAGAGAAGATTGAGAGGGGGATTCATTCAGTTATGACAGGCAAAGTATGACTGTAAGGGGGAGTTACCAGATTTCAGATATTGATCAATAGCATATAGACAGATAGATGATAGGAGGAGAAATCCTTTGCCATTGATGTCAAAGGGGGAGAGTAACCTCAGAGGAGAGAAGCATCATCACAAGGGGAGATTGTGTGTGAAGTTGGTGTGTTGCCATCAATGACAAAGGGGGAGATTGTTGGACATAGTGTCATTAAATTGTTGTCATTGATGTCAAACAGTAGGATGGTATGCGAATATTAAATCTCAGGAGGGTTAGCAAATGAAGATCAAAGATCAGAAGAGATGATGCGATGAAACTCAAAAGGGAAACTGCATTGTAGAAACATGATCGGATCAAGTTAGGATCGTTGAATTCACAAGCGCCAGATCAACGACAGGGAAGGGTGAATTGCAGAGAGAAAAGGGAGAATTAAAAAGCATGTTATTCCCAATCCCACAATCAGTCTAGACAATCAAATCCTATAGATTCAAAGATCGATGACTATGGTTGATCCACCAAACTATCATATTAAGTCGTGACCATCGGATATGCAAGCATAGATCAAAGGCAGGGATTTATTGCGGAGCACGAAGGGAGAATTAAACAACGTGCTAATTCCAATCCCACAATTAGTCTAAACCGTCAATCGACACCCACCAAATAGATCTATGGTTGGAATCAGTTCCACTACCAACGAGCAGTTTTCCATTACGAAGCTCGACGGTAGTTTTAAACATCATTCTAGTTGGGACCCCGCAATCATTCCTGATCACTAATCTACTCTGGGACCATTCTCGACCGATGGATCAATTTGAGTGGAAGGATAGGATAAGAAAGGCAAAAGGAATGAGATCTCGAATACCCGAATTCCTGATAGTCATTGGATCACTTTAAAGTGGAAGGATAGGATAAGCAAAGAAGAAGAGCCATTGGATTTAAACCAAGGAAAAGAAACATCACAGACAGATCGAGTCGTCGATCTAAGATCATGATCAATGAACAAAATTTATTTCAGGTTAAAATTTGTGAGGATGTTACACTTCGGGGAATCTCACTTCGGAAGAACTAGGAAGTGAAGAAATTGAATTACCCGAAGTCCCAAAGGCCCGAAGACCGAAGTTCTGAAGTCACTCTCAGTCGTCGATTTGAGATACATTTTGGGAGATAGGAAGACCATTGGATCAAGGAGAAGAATATGTGTCACATTGTGAGCCCATGTCATCAACAGTGACATCGGCAAGGACACGTGGTGTAATCAGTCGATGACAAGTGTCAACGTCCCATAGGTACTTTAAGCATACGTAAGCCATGAATTTAGGTGACACATGGAAACCACTTGGGAAGTGCCACGTCAACAAGTGATGTTAGAAAGCTATGTCACTCTGGGAGTTTTTACTTCGAGAGTTTTCACCACCAACAAATGACCTAAGTCCCGAAGTTCTGAAGTGGACATGAGTCATCTGATTTGAAGAAACACTTTGGGAGCATTCTCAACCATTGAATATTATGGACACACGTCTGTTATTCGAGAGATTTTTAAAGAATCCAGAAGTCACGAAGGACGAAGACCCGAAGTTCCAAAATGAACAAGAATCGTCCATTTAATTGTTGATCAAGTCCCGACCAATGATTTACTTGAAATGCCTCTGATAATCCTGGACCGTACATCTAAATAGAGGATTGAATATTAATTGTCTGATCTATTTCGACGAAATCTGATTCGAGAGAATTGAAAGGTTGCAAAGTCCTAAAGTCCCAAAGGACAAAGTACTGAAGAACATGGTCCCAGCATTAGACATATGGTGGCCAAAAGGAAAAGGGTGAAAGAAGAAGGCAATGCTTAAATTAATAAGTTGTGGTTCTGCGCCTATGGTCACATATAAATGGGTTGAAGGAAGCGCCTCTTTAGAACTTAGTTTCTGCAAATATTTGCAGGAACATGGAATTGAGTTAAAAATAAATCGATACATACATGTGATTGATTTACGAAGAGCACCCTCACTAAATTAAAAGAATTAACAATAAATGTTTGAATAATAAAAGTGATTATTGTTAATGTTAAAATGAAGAGGTGCGATGGTCCAAACAAAGGGACACAATGTTTCATAGCTCACACCAGTTGGAAGAGTATATAAACGAGAAACAGTAGTGAGAAGAATGTGTCTCTACGGTCTAGATAAGAATATCAAAACAGAAGTAGAGTCCAAGAAGAAGAACTGTTGGTTCTTATGCAATGAGGGTGGAAGGGTGGAGCATGGAAGGATTCATATCCTTACTAAGAAAATTGTAAAATATAAGGGAGTTGGTGCTTCCTAGGGTTGGTGCCCTAAATATAAGGGAGTTGGTGTCTCCTAGGGTTGGTGCCCTAATTATAAGGGAGTTGGTTCTTCCTAGGGTTGGTTCCCTAAAGACGAGGGATTTGGTGCTTCCTAGGGTTGGTTCCCTAAAGAAGGGGATTGGTGTATCCTAGAGTTGGTTCTCTAAAGAGGATTGGTGTCCTTCACTATTCTTTATAAACCTTGTAATTGATGTTAAATATATTTATATAATTGATTTTTCATACAATTAATTGTTGATTAATTGTGGTAATCAATAAAATATAAAAAGTAATTTCTAATTGTTAAAAAGGGTAATATTGATTCACCCCCCACTCTAAGTATTCCAACAAAGACTAGCAGACAAAATACATAACTACATGTATTATTCAGAATGGAATTTTTCTTTCTTCTTGAAATAAAATTTACGCTTTTTTTATGAGGAAAAAAATAACTTCATTAGAATGAGGTTGAAGAAGTCTATAACCTTTGACATCTTTAGAATATCCAACAAAAATACACTTCTCACTTTTAGGTTGTAAAGCTTTCCTTTTCTCATCAAGAATGTGATCCCATGCTACACTACCAAATACATATACGTGGTTAGCATCTAGCTTAACTGTATTCCATGCTTCTTCCAGTGTTATATTTTTTAGAGCCCTTGTGGGAGTGCAATTTACTATGTGATTTTCACAATTGATGGCTTCCGCCCAATAATGAAGACTTCATCCCTTAGATTGGATCATACAATTATCCATGTATTTTAATGTGTGATTCTTTCTCTCGACAACACCATTTTGTTGTGGTGTATATGGAAAAATATGTTTCATTTGAATGGCATGTGCAGTGCAATAACTTGTAAATTTATCGTTCACGTATTTTCCTCCATTATTTGTTCTCAACCTTTGAAGTTGATGTCCATATTATTTTTCTACAAGGACCTTATAATCCAAAAACTTGTCAAAAACTTCACTCCTAACTTTTAAGAAGTAAACTCAAGCATGTCTGGAGAAGTCATCAATGAAAGTTAAGAAATACTTGCACCCCGAGAAAGAAGGAGAAGAAAGCGGACCACACACTGTGAAGAAACTACAAAGGGGTCAAGGCGTGCTAAGAGACACATTTGTCAAAACTGTCCCAATGATGTTTTTCGAGAGCACAGCTGACACAAACACCATCTTTGCAAGAAACAATAGAAAGACCAATCACCATGTGTTGATCACATAGTTTCTATAATGAGCGATACTTTAGATGACCAAAATGCTCATGCCAAAGTTTGGTCAAGTCATTGTTATGAGTAACAAAAATGGATGGAAATGATGATGACCCAAAGTTATCAAAATTATACAACTTGGTAATATCATCAACAATTCCAATTGTGAGGACATGCCTAGGATCTTTTAAATCCTTGATTACAACTTGGTGAGGTGAAAACTCAACGGTTTTACCTTCTACAATATTCTTGATACAATATATTATGCAGAACATAAAATATCTAGCAGGCTATGACAAAATAATAATGATATATCCAGAAAAATATCAAAAGAACTCCAAAATAATCACCAGGAAGAGAAACTATATTATGATAGTAATGTTCACTTTCCTCTTCGAGGGGGCAACCTCTAGTAGAGAAACTCTCTATTACAATAATCTCCAAGATAAAATATCCAATGCCTCCTACTCTTATTTATACTAATTTTACCTTCTAAGGAAACTTCTAGAGGATAACTTATTCTTGACAGATGAAGAAAATCTCATCACAGATTGTAAGAAGAAGCTTGCAGCTAAATTTGAAATGAAGGACCTAGGCCCGATGCACTATTTCTTAGGTCTTGAAGTATGGCAAAGCCTAGAAGAGATTTTCCTTAATCAAGGAAAGTATGTTGTGGAAATTCTGAATAGATTCGACATGATGGACTTTAAATCCATGTCCACTCCTATGGAGATGAATCTAAAGTTATTGGCTAATAATTCGTCAGAAATAGTTGACCAGACCAGATATATGCTTTGTTGTGAACACCTTGAGTTATTGTCTGGTGGAGCCCAAACGTGTTCACCTTGTAGCTCCAAAGCATGTGATGAGATACCTTAAGGGTACGTTGGACTATGGCCTATGTTATACCAGAGATTGTGACTTCAGATTGTATGACTATACTGATTCAGAATGGGCTGGAAGTGCTTCAGACAGAAAAAACAATTCAGGATGTTGTTTCAGTTTAGGGTCATCCATGACTTCGTGGAAAAGCAAGAAGCAATCCAGTGTTTCTCTCAGTACGACAGAAGTGGAGTACATTGTAGCATGCTCTGCCAGTTGTGAATCCATATGGCTTCAGAAGTTGTTGATAGGTCTAGTTGACCTAGAGATGGATGCTACCATGATATTTTGTGATAACCAAAGTTCATAAAGATGACAGAGAAACCAATTTTCCACAATAAGACGAAGCACGTTGAGATACGGTACCACTACATTCGTGATATGGTATACAAGGGAGTTGTGAAGCTCCAGTATGTTGGCACAGATGAGTAGGTAGAAGATGTGTTGACTAAGCCTCTATCTCATGTGAAGTTTGAGTTCTTCTGAAACAAGCCTGGTGTAGTCCAAAAGGATTTCCATTGAAAGGGGGAGTGACGTTGATGATACTATGGTATCCTAACCACCAACAAGGCAACTCGTTAGGATTTATATCCTAGGGGATTGATCATCCTTGGATAGATCTCGTAAGGTCTTGATTGACAGTCTGTTAGAGTGCCTATGTATGTATATACTTGTTTTGGTCAGTAGTGTGGCAACTCATTAGAATTTATATCCTAGGGGATTTTATTATCCCTTGACAGATCCCGTAATGTCTGGATGGATGGTCTGTCGGAGTGCCCATTGTTTTTGTTGTTATTGTTGATGTTGTTGATGATTCTATCTCATTCTATTGCCATCGATGTTGTTTTTCCAGCTTCATGTTGTTTATGTTGATGTTCCAACTTCATGTTGTTGATGATGATGATGTTACTCCAGCTTTGCGTTGTAGATGATGACGTTGCTCAATTTCTACTGATGTTGATGATGAGAAAAACTTTTGATGATTTATAGATATGAAAGATAATGTTCCAGATGTTGATGAGGATGCCTCCTCCTCTTGATGTTGTATTGAGTCCAGTCAATTGTTATTGATGTTGTCAGTAGAATACCCTTCTTTTTAAGGGGGAGTGTTGAAATATTGTAACTTCGAAGAATATTATACCTAATAAGGAGTGTTGAATAATATTTTATATTATATTTGTTAATTAGGCCCTATTGTGTCTTTGTAAAAGTCGTCCCTATTGTGCCTTGAAAATTAAATGTAAATTAAGAGGGTAAAGTGACAGGTCAGGCCAGACCTAATTTTAGGCTAGCCATACCACTATTTATAAGGGAGGCCAGTGCCTCATTTGGACACACACACCAACTAGCTATGTAGTGCACAAGTCTTGGAGGAGAACCTATTGCATTTAGGTGTGATGTCAAGGAGGGTTCTTGGTCTATGTCTTGGTATCTCTTGGTTAAGTAGTGCGCTACTCTTTCCTAGTGAAGGAGTAGAGGAGGATCTTTTGCTTTGTTTTTGGTCTATCTATATTGAGGAAGTTTTTGTTGGGTTTTCTTCCCCATGAGGGTTTCCCGGGATAATCTATGTGTCTCTATTGTTTCTGTGATTTCCTATCTTCCAGTGATCTTATTTATGCAACTAATGTGCTAAATGATTGTAATAATATAGAAGAACCATAACTACTAGTTGTATAAGTAAAACATCAACATGGTTATTATTGAGCATATTTTAATTAAATTCACTAAGGATGCCATTTTGGGCATAATATTTGAATAAAAACCTTAGTGTAATAGCTCATTGGAATCGGGTGGAAAATATCTAAAGGAAAGATGATGAAAAGTGACTTTCAATGGCCGAAGAAGCCATAAGGGAAAATTAATCACTTTTTAGGGGAAAAAGGTTAATTAAATTAATAAAGTGATTTTATGAAGAAACATTAAAAGTGAATTAAAAGTCACTTGGAGGGGAAAGGTAAAAAGGGGTATAAAAGAGATAGGTGATTTGATTCTCTCATTATGTTATGGATCGTTTTCACTTGTATCTTTGAGCTCTGACAACTTGAACGTTTTGAGGGTTTTGAGTGAACAAACCCTAGAGATCAACAAGGAGGTGAAAGATTCCTTTGTTATTGATCCAAGATTGGTCAAGGTGGTGAAATATTCCACCCTCACCATTCTACTTGAGTTCAAATCAGTTTTAGAAGCAAGTTGAGGAAGCAAGGCACAACTTTGGGGTTTCTTTGCAGAACAAGGGCGCATTGTGCATGAGAGAGGAGTTTGTGGGGGCTTGTGGATATTGGATTTGGAGGAGATCTCACTTTAGAAGTATTGTCTACCACTAGGGAACCTTTTATCATCATTGTGTTGAGGGTTTTCGTGCCATATTCAACCATTCTTCTAGTTATGTGAATTTCTTGAGGGAGGGTGCATTTACCCTTGGAGATATTGAGTGGGAGAGTTCAAATATGTTCCTAAATACAAAGGATCTCTTCTCACGATTTCATCTACTTCATATCTACAGGGTTGCAGTCATTCCTGATAATTTGGGAGGCCAAAACACCATATCCAAGCATCTAGGGTGTGCACCAGCCAGGGAGGGCACAACTCTCCTCAGTTATTCACCAGTTTGAAGGAAGGAAATATTTCCACTTCATCAGATCTCATTCATATATTTTCCTAAATATTAAGTATCTCTTCTCGTGATTTCATCTACTTCATATATACAAGGTTGCAATCATTCTTGAGAAGTTGGGAGGCCAAAACATCATATCCAAGCCTCTAAGGTGTGCACCAGTCAGGGAGGGTGCAACTCTCCTTAATTATTCACCGGTTTGAAGGGAGGAAATATTTCCACTTCATTAGATCTCTTGTATCCAACATTTGGAGGCCCAATGAAGTCTAGATCTCTCTTTGTTGTTGAATCTTGAGCTATTTTCATCCACTTCACATTATTCTTGTATATTTATTCCAGATCTATCCATCTCTTGTATTGAGGTCATCTATACACTTAAATAAAATACAGATATGAGGTATTTGTGGCTATTTCTTGTGTTACTTCTATTGCATATTATTGTGTATATTTCATTTGTTGTAACTCTATCATTAATTTGATGCAAAACTCTATAAAAATATCTTAGCGCAACTGAGAAAGCAAATACCACAAACTGTTTGATAAATTACCACAACCAGAAAACACAAATCTTAAAATGTTCCAATAAAAAATGCTTGGGAATGTTACATTTTTATAGATTAATACTTTATTTTATAACATGCCAATCACATAAACAGATTAGTTTTTTTTTAGCCTTAATCTTCGACATAATTTTCCACCACCATACGTAAGTTTTTAGGTAAATAAGAAAAGTTAGCTTAATATCCCATTCTAGTTGAATAAAAAATTAGAGTTTGATTTTTGACCAAATCACTACATCTTGATCTTCAGAGATTCTGGCATGACTCCTTTGGAGTTTCTCCACACATGATTTCCAACTATCCACATCCTCCCCTTCCAAACCTAAAGAAGTTGTTGACTTCCAACCCTAATTCTAGATATTGATTGATTCTTGATCTACTACTTCATTTAAAGTGAAAATAGACTATATCATGCAATAACTGAACATGCATCTCTAATAGTCTATCCTCAATTTTACACCCCACACATGGATCTATTCCAACCCTCACTTGCTCCTCATTTCATATTTTCCAAGATAATCATCTATAAGTAATGGAAAAGATTGAATTGAGGGTTTTAGGTGTATATGTTACACATCAAAATTACTCACTTTGATAGTGTCGCAAGTGTCGTCATTACCAGTGTTGCAAGTGTCGCATTTTGCTCACCAGGTTGCAAGTGTCATATGTTGCTCACAAGTGTCGTAAAAACATCAAAAAAAGCATGTTTCTATGATGCCTATGTTGTGCCTATAACGACATGAGAAAGACACTTGAAACACCTCAAACATCTGATTTGGAAGAGGAGAAATGAGTCAACAGGCTTGCAAACCTTTTTCCATCTGAAAGCACCTCAAAAACTGAGTTTTGGAGAGGAGCGCTCCCCCTTACACTATCTCGGAGCGTCGGC
Source organism: Picea mariana (assembly GCA_032191745.1). Classification (NCBI taxonomy): domain Eukaryota; kingdom Viridiplantae; phylum Streptophyta; class Pinopsida; order Pinales; family Pinaceae; genus Picea; species Picea mariana. The sequence goes on from JASDQU010102659.1 coordinate 19,689, forward strand.
GCTCCCCTTACACTGTCAGGGGGCATTATAACGCTCCCAGGCCCTTTTGAGGGAGTGTTATATATTTTGAGAGCGCTGGCGCCCCCTAAAGCCTACTAGGGAGTGCTACAACGCTCTGATGGCCCTTTTGAGGGAGCGCTACCTATTCTGGGAAGTTGTTTGGCTGTTGAGATGAATGGGGGAAGCATCTTTTCATTCTTGGAAGGCAGTTGGATTCGAATCCCTAGTCCAGCCATGATCCTAGGGCAGATCCTCAACTGGAGGAAAATCCTCACCTTCCCCAAAGATATCTCAAGATTGTTGAGCCTCTCCAAGGCTATATAAGCAAGCTTTATAATGGTGAAAAGGGGCTGCAAAATAGAGAATGATGTCAAACTTATGATCTCATAAGTGAGGACTGGAAGAAGAGAATTACACCAAACTTATGATCTCATAAGTGGTGTTGGAACAGAGCTGATTTGGAGGAAGAAATGTGTATGTGAAACTTATGATCTTGGAGGAAATCTGCAGTCAGCTAGAGAAGA
>JASDQU010102659.1:54466-95245 GCA_032191745.1 Picea mariana
CATCATCTTGAATCTTTTGTATTCTAGAATAGACTTCAATTTGACGTATCCAGTTATCTAACTTTTTAGCGTTAACTTCTCCATTATAAAGTGGCAACTCAAATTTTATATCAAGCTTTAATGAAGGAATTTGCGAAGGAGTTTTACCATGCCCATTGGGAAGATGTTTCGAACTTGTAGAAGAAGAAGAAGAAGAAGATGATGATGATGGAGGAGGAGAGGGTGGTGGAGAAGCACCATTCCCTCCATCTCTGCCTAGAGTCTTGTCACCACCGCCTCCCTTATGCATTGAAGGGTTAGAGCCTTCACCCTGCGATATCATGTTCCGTTCCATCATGACCTTCATCATATCTCTCAACTGTATGATAGTTTACCTGAAGTCTTCTTCTTCATTCGGAACATGTTCATGACCTTCTGCATCAGCCATGCTTGGTGAATGTCTCTCTGCAACTTGCGGTGAATGAAACTGCTTCCTCCTTGTCGGATAAGAAATTGGCTCCACAAGTTGACCTTCTCCTCGTGTGAGTTTCAACCTTGTGAGCATCAAAAACAAAACTTGCAAAACAATCAAGTCTTCAAAACCAGTGCTCTGATACCAACTTGATCTAAAATTGAAGAAGACTTGAAAAACTTGAATAATTATTGCAAGTGAAAGGTTATGTGTTTAAAGCAACAGGATCAATTTGCAACACATAAATTAAGGATTACTTATGCAAAATACACATAGACAACAACATAAATATTGATAATAAACACATGTGCACAGCAATTGATAAAGGAGTTCACCCCTCTTATGGGCTACATCTCCTGGTCCAGCTTCCAATGGATCATTATTATTAATTGCTCAAAAAGTGCTCAAAAACATGTCTTACAATGATCAAACTGACAAATCGACTGCTCCAATGGCTTCCCAGCGTCCCAGAACCCCTTTCTGGGCTCTTTCGGCACCTCAATCGGTCGAAAAATGAGAAAGTTAGGCCTCCTGGAAGTCTCCTTCTCCAAGCTTGTTGTCTCTGGTTCTACAATTCGCACCCTTCCTTGAGTGAACCTGGCTCACACGCTCTTTAAAGCGTAAAAACCCAGCACCGGGCGCAATCGCGCCAACAGTGCAAACCGTAGGATGGTTAAGGCGCCTCCAGCCCCTAACCGCCTCGGCACTTGGGCGTATGGCGCATAGGACCACGCGCTAAGGCAAAAGTTGGTTAAGTCATTCCAACCGTTGGAACCAACCCCGCGCTCCGAGTCATATGAAAATCCGTGGGCATATGTTTTAAAGCCCCGCGCAAATGTATAATCGTGTGCACATTACACAACGGTATAACCAATATATATAATACAATACATAAACTTTGGCCTGTGCATTTAAATTCCCGTGCATATACATTTACACACGGTTCTATAGTGTGTAATGAAACCATGGGTCAGGGCTAAGCCCCGGCCCGCGCCCCTTTCCGCATAATACAATATGTAAACATAAATATATGTTTGATGGCATAGCTAACAAGGAACAATGGCAGGAAAGTTGGTTAGCGAATGCTTTGTAAGATTTGTGCTATGGGAGGTCCAGGGGTTGAACCCCATGGACTCCCAATACAACTTTTACATATGAAAATAATGACCAACGAATGAGCAACACGTGGTGCCCTCGGGTTGGGCCACGTGTCCTCATACTATTCGCCCAAAATGAACACGTGTCAACATGCTACTCGCCAACATCAACCAATAAAAATGTGCCATGTCACCCACCTGCCACGTCACCGTATGGATGGTACGGCCCTGCCACATCATCGTACGGACTGTATGGACAGGTACAGTCAGCATCCAAAATTTATTGCCTGTTTGGCTTGGCGGACAGATCGTGATATCTCCTCCATACGGACTCCGTTTGAGAAAGTAAATATATCGCCGGAATCAGGAAGACGAGACGGATGCAATGGCACTGTTTTCGTCGCATTCCGAGCACTTTGAAAATTGAGAAAAATTTGATCCCTTGATCAATTATAGGATTTGAATTGTAATTGTTTTTCGTTTCTATATATCAATAGATATATGCAAAATTCGACCTCAGGGCCTATAGGAGTTAGTTTTGAGATATCCCTGAATATCAGACTGATAATAAATGTATGAAACTGTTGTAAACCTCTATATATTTCATGAAGTTGAGGAAGAAAGGGTTGGATCCCTGTTTTTGGCTTGATAATTTTATATCTAAAGACTGTTTTGATTCATCTTACCTATGTAAAGAATTCATCTTCTAATAAATTTAATGGTTAGTTTTGTGTTCCTAAATTTGTTTATCATCTTCTTGTTTTTCTTCTGAAACACTCTGTTGATGTTATATGATGGTATGCCAAATGTTTATGTGTCGAGAAGGTTACTTTAAAGGATTTTCAGTAATATTTTCCACATTGGTGTTTCTTCTCCTTAAATCTTCTTTGGAATTATTTCTAGATAAAGGTTTATTCTTCTACTGCATAAGGACATTAAGGACAATAATTGTTTATTGGTGGATTTATCTGTTTTGTCTTTCCCTTCTCTCAATCACATCACCCAAAACCTTAAACCACCAACCATTAGTTTTATTTACCCGATTTTTTGCACCTAGGTAAGTGATCTTAACAGATCAGACATTTATTTCTTTTCAAACCAAGCACATATCTATCCATCTATAAAACCCATATTCTAACATTTTGAAACAAGGTGTGCTAGGCTTGACTCAATAGTAGTCTTTAGTTGACTTCTAGCGTTAACATATTTTCACCTAGTGACTCCATATAAGACACTCTGCCTCCAAAGAAAAAGGGGAGTAGAGCCCATCCAGAATCTCCAAATGTTCTTGTTGTTTCAGACCCTGAGAAGATCCAAAAATAGTCTAAAACCCTTCACAAATAAGTTTCTGAGAAGTTGTTAATTTTACCTCCTTTTGAAGAATCCACCTCAGGAAAAAAGGAATTTGTTGAACCAAAATAATTTTACACACCCTATGTTGAGAGATGGTATAAGTTTGAAGAAAACCTTGACCCTGTTGAAGGAGTAGAGTACATTCCTTTAGAAAATATCCCAATCCTTGAAGAAGTTTACAAGAAAGAAGATCATGATTTTATACATGTTCCTCTATCATACAATCCTTCGGGTGAAGAAACTCAAGAAGAGAAACCCAATCTTAACCTTCAAGTTAATATCTTGGCTACTAAAAAACTTGCTTAAGAAATTCTCCAGTCTTCTCCTAAGATTCAATTGGTGAATATCCCTAAGCCCTCATCACCACAATCACCACATATAAATCAACCTTTAGGTGGTCAAACCATGGCAGGTGCAACACCATCCAATCCAATGGATGCCATTAGGGTTTGCAAGATATGCACCTTTAGTATTTCCTAATAATATCCATCCTCTCCCAGGTAATGACTACATGAAGTACCTTCCAAGGTTTAACAATGAAGGGGAAACAACTGCAGAGGAACATTTGACAGGTTTTTACTCCTTTGCTGACAATTTTTAGGTGGATTATGATGATGTATGGATGAGATTTTTTGCTCAAAGTTTGGATGGTGAAGTGAGGAAGTGGTTCAAGAGTGTAAGAGCTAATTCCATTACTACTATTACAAATATTGATGGTACCTTCTTTAGAAAGTGGGGAAACAAGAAATATGACTTGTATTACATGACATAATTCAACAATCTTTGAAGAAAAAAATGGTGATTCTGTCTCTGAATTCTCTCAGAGTTTTAATCAGATGTACCAAAATATACCAAATGATCTTAGGCCAACTGAAAGGTTAGCAAAGGTCACTTATGCAAATGCATTTGATTTTGATTTTTGTATTCTACTAAGGGAAAGAAGATCAACCACTCTGGCTTATATGCAAGATTCAACTCTAGAAGTTGAATCCAACATTCTAGCATCATAACAACTCAAGAAGAGGTAAGATAAAGGAAATCAAAAGGAAGAATATAAGTCTTCTTCATCAAATACCAAAAACTAGAAGATTTCCTTGGAGGATATGTCTAGAAATATGGAGGAAATGTCATTCGAGCTGTCTAAAATTAGATTGGAAAAGCAAAAATGGAATACACATCAGGAAGGAAATCAAAATACAAACAAATATAGAAGACCTTATAACCCTCACATCTTGCATGGGTATAAGAAGAATAACGATGATCAGAAAATCCAGACACCCCTGCAGAACAATTTTGTTGAAGAAAATGAGGAAGTTGAAGAGGTAGATGAAGATTTGGATATTCATTTGTTTGGAGATGAGCTTGTTGTTAGTCAACTAACATATGAAGATTCATTGAATGCATATGCTGGGGAAAATCTAGATAACATGATTTGTAACACATATCATCATGGGTACAATCTTAGATCCAAACAAGTTCCTGCTAAATCAACTCCTCAAAAAGATAAATCTGTTGCCCCAGCAACACAGACAAGAAGCAAGATTTTTGAAAGGAAGCAAGTACAGCCAGATATGAAAATAACAGCCTCGGAAGTAGAAAAGTTCTCATCTCCTTTCAATTTAGAACACGAGATAAGTAAGATAAAAATTCCTATTCCTTTGATTGAATTGGTTAAAACTAATTCTTATAGGAGTCAAATTTGGAAATGGCTACAACCTTCTTTTGTCATAGACCCTGTTACTGATGTGATTAATCTCCAAGATGAAAAACCAACTATTGTCTTAGGGCCAATTATAGAAGAGAGGGATGAATCCACTCCCCATTTTTATGTCTCATTAAGCATTCATGACAAAAAATTTCATAACTGCCTGTTAGATTCTGGAGCCTCCCATAATCTTGTGCCAAATGTTTTCATGGAAGAATTAGGTTTAGAGATCACAAAATCATACCATGATCTCTTTTCCTTTGATTCCAAAAAATTCAAATGCTTGGGGGGTTATTAAATACCTTTCTGTTTCATTATCCCAAATCATAGCCAAGAGTTTAGTCATGGATATTGTTGTAGCTGATATCCCTCCTAGGTTTGGTATGTTGTTGTCCATATATTGGGGTAAGAAGCTTGGGGGATCTCTTCAAATGGATCTCTCTTATGCCACCATACATGTTTTTGGAGGGGAATTTAGAAGACTTTATCGTGAATCTCAATTGGCATATATTATCAATGACAATAATCATTCTATAAATCACCCTATCTATGTAGTTGATGTAGATTTGGGATCCTCTATATTTCATATTGATGATGTTGTCCAACAATATTTTTCTTTAACTAAACCAGTTGATGTTCCACAATCTTCTGAGAATCAAAATATGTTATGGAAATTATATTTTGATGGAGCCTCATCCAGAGAAGCCATAGGGGAAGGTGTAGTGTTGATTTCTCTTGAAAATGATGTCATTACCCTATATTAAAAGTTAGAATCCAAGACAACAAATAAAATTGCAAAGTATGAAGCATTGCTATTAGGTCTCAGGGCCACTAAAGAAATGAAAATTCAACATTTAAAGGTTTATGGGGATTTTGAGCTCATTGTACATCAGGTGAGAGATGTATATCAAACAAAGAACATTCAGTTGAAAGACTACATAAATGAGGTATGGGATATCATTGAATCCTTCTTTCTGTCTTTTAACATTGTATATATTCCAAGAAATCAAAATGAGCAGGCTGATTCACTGGCTATGGCACCAAGTACTTTCAAACTTTCGTTACCCCCAAAGCTGAAATATGAAGTAGAGGTTATGTACATGCCTTCTATTCTAGATAATGTCAACTATTGGAGAGTGTTTAAGGAAGATTCTGAAATCAAAAGGTTCATTGAAGCTATTGATGAGTTTTCTTCAATTCATATCGACCAAGATGAGGATTTAGATGAGGTTAACCAGAACTTAAATTTTCATAATATGATTGATGGGCATAAGATCTTGCAATTTCCTACTAATCATATCCAAAATGGTCAGGTACCACTCGAAAGAATTTTTTTATCATAATGATGTTCCTGTGAAGCTCCCTCATCCAGAAAAAGAAGCAGATGTGACTGATTGTAATCTTGGGACTGTTGCAAATCCCAAGCATGTTAAAATATCAAAATTTATGTCAGTAAAACACTGAGATAAATATGAGGAACTATTGAAAAAGTTCATTGATATTTTTTCATGGCAATATGAATATCTTTGGACCTTTGATGAAACTATCATTCAACACAAGATACATTTGAAGGAAAATGTAAAGCCTTTCAAGAAGAAGTTAAGGTAGATCAATCCTCTTTTGTTACCTATTATGGAGAAGGAAGTCAAGAAACTTCTAGATGCTAAGATCATTGTACCCTTGAGGTATTCTGTCTGGATAGTAAATCTGGTGCCAGTGAGAAAAAAGAATGGTGAAATCATACTTTGTGTCAATTTCAGAAATTTAAACAGGTGCTCTCGGAAAGAAAACTATCCATTGCCCAAAATGGAACATATCTTGCAAAGGGTAGTAGGATCTAGCAGGTTGTCTATGATTGATGGTTTTTCTGGATACAACCAAGTAGTTCATCCAGATGATATGGAGAAGAATACTTTCACAGCACCATGGGTTACTTTTATGTATGCTTGAATGCCTTTTGGTTTGATGAAAGTTTGGGCCACTTTTTAGCGATCCATGGATATTGCCTTTATGCGAGAGAAGGATAAGTTTGTGGTCATCTATTTGGATGACATTACTATTTTCTCTAAATCTGATGAGGATTATCTACACCATTTGAGACAGGTATTTCTGAAGTGCATAAGGTATGGTCTTTCTTTAAATCCAAAAAACTCTCATTTTTCTTTAGAACAAGGGAAATTTCCAAGTAATATTGTTTGTGTTGATGGTATTAAAATTTATCTTGCTAGAGTGATAGCGATTCAAAGGCTTTCTATCCCTAGAACTAAGAAAGAAATCCAGACTTTTCTTGGGAAGATAAACTTTCGTAGAAGGTTTATTCCCAACTTTGTTGAACTGGTCAAACACATAATTGGCATGTTGAAGAAAGTAAGTGAGATCAAATGGAGAACACAAGATAAAGATTATTTTCAATCTATTAAGTAGGCTATTTCAGATGCACCTGCTTTAATTAGTCTAGATTTTGAAAAAGAGTTCCTGATTTTTTCTTTTGCATCTCATGATACTTTAGCAGCTACCCTATTACAGAGAAATTATGAGGGTTTTGAACAACCCATTTCCTTTTTTAGTAGGGCACTTCGGGATGTTGAATTAAAATAGGATATCATGGAGAAGCAAGATTTTTCTTTGGTCAAAGCATTAAAATCTTTTAGATTTTATGTGCTACATTACAAAATTACTGCATATGTACCATCTAGTGCTACCAAAGATATCTTGACTCAGCTGGACAGTGATGAAAAGAGAAGTAAATGGATAGCTAAGCTTCTTGAGTATGACATGGAAATCAAGCCTACCAAGCTAGTCTAAGGTCAGGGGTTAGCTAAGCTGCTAGCTAATTCTAATTGCAGAGCTCTGGAAGTTGATTACATCTGTAATAATTCAGGAAATTTACATCCTCAAAACAACAGTTCTCAAGTGAATGAAACGATTGTTGAATCTGAATGGTACAAATATATTCTTTATTTTTTACAGAATTTCCAAGCTCCTTCAGGAATGGATAAGTCTAAAGTAAGATCCCTAAAACCCAAAGATGTAAAGTATTGTGTGAATAATCAGACTTTGTTTTGGAGGGACCCTTCTAGATTTTTACTGAGATGCCTTGATGAAGAAGAAGCAGAAAAATTCATGAAAAAGTTTCATGAAGGAGTGTGTGGAGGACATCACTTTTGGAAGTACACTGCAAATAAGATTCTTAGGGCTTAGTATTATTGGCCTAGTCTATTTTATTATGTCTATGCAAAAGTTAGAGAATGTGAAGAATGCCAAAGGTTTGTTGGTAAGAAAACGATCAAGCCTTTACCTCTCAAGCCCGTAAAAGTGTCTGCACCTTTCCAACAATGGGCTTTGGATTTCATAGGTGAATGATCCAGGTGTATATCAGTGGCCACCCACCTATTCCACTGGCTTGAAAAACACTTTTCCACCTTGAAATTTTTTCGGGTTCCAAACTTTTGGAGACGTTTTGAGGCCCTAAACGATGTTTTTTGGGGATTTGGTGCCTGGGCGACTACCTAAGTGATCCAGAATTAGGTCCATGAGCTTGACAAGGCTTAGAAAGGCCTAAAAATCAAAGTTCTCATAATATCTTCAAAACAGACGTGTGCGTAGGCTCGTCGATATGGACCCAATGCAACTCGAACAGGCTCAAACGAATGTCATATGCTCCAGATATCGCGATCTGTTCATTTTTCCAAACATGCAAAAAGTCAACGCTGACGTCAGCATGACATCATCATGCTGACGTGGCAGCATCTTGAGGTGACATGTGGCAGCTGGCCATACAACTGATCTGGTAGGGTACAGTTGGATGTTGATGTGGCAGGTACAGGTGGACTAGTCCGGGAGTGACATGTGTCACCACTGCAAGGGTGACACGTGGCATGCCCGTACAACACATGGCAGATAATGACTGGGCTAGTGTGGTGACTGGGCAGACAGTCAGACAAATAGGCATTTGACACGTGGCATCAGAATTAGGCGAATGAGAAGGTGCCATGTGGCCCAGACACGGGCTGCCGCATGGCACCCATTTATTGGTCATTGGTTATTATGTTTGGAAAAATTTGTTGGGTTCATCGTGTTCGAACTCGAGACCTATTGGGGCGCCAAGATTTCATGTAGGTCAGGATACCATTCTGCCTACCAAATGAGACTTAACCATATATTATTTCACTTATATTTAAGTTGTAAAGGTTTGTATAATGGGTGAAGAAAGGGTTGGGGCATAGCCCCAGCCCTAGTTCTACGGTTTGGCATATGCCCACATGTCTCATTCCTTTGGTGAGGGGTGTTGTTATGGTGAAGCTCCAATGGATAGCCATAGTTTTCGGCCTTTCCACCATACGAATGACACATGTATACCATTGTGTGTTGGCGTGCGCAGGTTATGAGTTGGAGCTAGCCCCCGGTTTCGATGAACAATATAATTGTTGGCATGAGTGAATACGGTTAGCACCTGATCGGTCGAGCTAGCCTGCCAACCATGGAGCTAGACTAGGGGCTACACTGTTGGGGGGCTTATCACTGTATGGTGTGCATGGAGCTTTAAGACCAGGGCACATGGCCATCACCTTATGACCAATGGCCTTTTCTGGAAGGAGCTAACGAACAAGTGCCAACACAAGGACACATGGGAACACACCCATATGACCAGGGTCCAACAAGTAAGGGGATGCGTCCTGAATTTATGCAAATAGTGGGTTTGTTACATTATAATAGTGATTTTTGTGGAATTATTCAGCAGTTTTGTGAGATTTTGGCTAATATTGGGAGGTATTGGGCCCTTTTTGAGTCTAGATCTTGGGGGGAAGTTGGAAGATGGTTACCAACTTCAGATCTATATAAACTAGGGGTTTTTTAAGCCAAGGGAGGACATTCAGAGTAGGTTTGTGTTGAATATTTTCCAAGCCAAAGCCATTTTTATGCAAGGAAGTTGTTGAGGAGAGCACCTTTGCAGGCCATTTCTGGGAGCTCCGGTCATCCGATTTGAGTGTTGTTTCTTTTGTTGGGTTTTAGGGATTTGTTAGAAAAAGACCAGATCAGTTTGTAAACTTTTTGTCACTATTGTGATGTAGTTTTAAATCTTCTACTAGAAATAAAAAAGCCTCGCCCACTAAGACAAAGGCCCGAAGACGTAGGCGAGATTGCCAAAATTCATTATCACTTTGGTGTTTTATGGTTTGTTGTTTTCATGATTATGTTCAGATATGTACATTGCATTATGGTTGTCATGTTTACTTTATAATTCTTCCTCTTTCATTCAGCTTCCTAAAAGGTTAATTAACACATGCTAAATAACTCAACCATTGTCATTTAAAAGATATGGTTTCGGATCAAGTGGTATAAGAGCTAGTTGACGTTTGGATTTGAGTTTTACATGTTAACCAAGAGAAATCTACATCATGTTGAAGGAAATCTTGTTGAGGAGAATCCATTGATTGGATTGAGAAAGATAACTTCTCAAAGCGAGAAGATGGCATCGAAAGAGGGACTTTTTCAGGATGAGAAAGAGTTTCGAAAAACTCTCTTCGCCATGTCGGAGATGATGAAGGCTTTGCATGAAGACTACTTGGAACGGAAGAGACCAAATATGGGTGAATATTCAAAGGGAAAAAGTGAAGAAGGAGAGGATCCTCCTCAAATTCATCCTTCACCTCCATCTTCACCTCCTTCTTCTCCTTCTTCTTCAAGTTCAAGTTCTAAATCCACTTCAAAGAAACATGTCCATAAACATAAGAATGAAATGTCTTTACTAAAACTTGATCTTAAATTCGAATTACTCATGTATGATGGTGAAGTTAATGCAGAGAGACTTGATAATTGGGTAAGATAGATGGACATTTATTGCAGCGTGCAACAAATCAAGGATGAGGCCACTCAGATCAAGTTGGCATCACTTAAACTTGCAAGCACAACACTCATCTGGTGGAAATGCATGTAACAAAATGGCACACAATAAGTGGGTAATGTATTTCCATCATGGAAAATTTTTATTTATGCACTTAGAAAGCAATTCTATCCTTTGGGTTATAAAGAGAAAGTGTTAATTGAATGGCAATCTCTTAAACTAAGAAAAGGACAAACAATGCAAGAATACACATATGCCTTTCGTAAAATGGCATTGATGTTAGATATTCCTTTACATACCCAAGAAACTCTTAAGAAATATATAGGAGGTTTACTTGCACATATTTGAAATATTGTATTCATGTTTGGAATGAGTTTTATGTTCAAAGTGACATACATTGAAGYAGGGAAAASAAGGGTTGGTGTATTAGGGGAATCGTCTTCAAGGAAAGAGGACAAAAGGAAGTGGCATGGAAAGAAGGAAAATTCAGTGGCAATAAAGGAAGAGAAACCCTCTTGCAAGCATTGTAAGAAAGAGGGTCATGATGAGGACCGTTGTTGGCAATTKCATCTCGAGAAGAKACCAAAGTGGTCAAGGAAAAGAAAGGTAGGAAAACAGTTGCAACAACAACATGACCCACAGACTTGGGATCAGATTCATGTGATGAATCTAAAGTCTCATTGGTTGGCATGACAGGTAAAATTGGTGAAGGATTTTATTGTAGAAGTAAATTGTTTCACATAAAGGTAATCATGAGGCACACTAAGGTTGACACATTGATAGATAGTGGATCTCAATCTAACTTAATTTCAGAGGAATTGGTTAAGCAATTGGGATTAAAAACTCAGATGCATCATAATCCTTACACACTTAAATGGATAAGCAACAATCATCAATTGCACATAACAAAGCAATGCACATTAAAATTTGAAATTTCATCTAAGTTTGTGGACGAGGTAACATGTGATGTGGTGCCACTAAGTGAATGTGTAATGGTCTTAGGTAGTCCATAACTATATGATCGTAAATCAATCTTATACAAGTAAAAGAATCAATATCATTTAACCAAAGCAGGTCAAGCATATGTGGTTCATGCTCATCACTTAAAGGTAAATAAATCTCTTCAAACAATGGAACAATTAAGTAAAGCGGGTCAAGCAAGAAACACACCTATAATTGTTTCAAATCAAGTAATAGATCTTAATAAATAACAAGAGATTATTTTAGAATGGAAAATCAATCACACTTTGCTTGGACTAGTCAGTAACCTTTTGGGGACCAAAAGGTCTTTAGTGAGGAGGTGTGATCCAAGAGCTTGATGAGGCTCAAAAAGGCCTAAAAATCAAAGTTATCATAATGGATTCAAATCATATGTATTCGTAGGCCTCATTGATACAAACCCATCGCAACTTGAATGGGCTCAAATGGAGGTGATATGCTCCATATATCGCAATCTATTCATTTTTCCAAACATGCAAAAAGTCAACAGTCAACAGGCCAAAAAGTCAATGTTGACGTCAACATTGTTGAGGAAAAGATAAAAAATAATCTTACTCAAACATTTTCAGATCCCACTTGGCTAAATCAAGATAGACGGGAATATCACCCTATGTTTATAGCCATCAAAATTGATATCGTAATTCACAAGTATTGTTTACAAGTGCTTAGGCTGGGTTTTTTTGTAAATAAAATCTTGTTGAAAAATTCATTATTTATGTAATTTTCTTAAAATAACAGAAGCTGAAATAAATATAGAGACAAAAGTAAAGACACCAATTCAATAATCAAAACAGATGAGACATAAAGCAATTGTTTATTTCATTCCAATTCATCGGAAGAATTGTTCTCTTTACAAAATTTCCTGAGGAAGTTTTGGACCAAAGTCAAACTTAGATGTCTTCGATGAAACATACAAAAGGACTTCTGATAGAAAGTACAAAATTGAACTTTAAAATATGGATCAACTTGCAACAGATTGTTTCCCACTCGACTTTGCACAATAGCCTTTGTCAGTCATGAAATCTAATTCACAAACAGACAAGTCTACACAAACTATCAAAGATAGATCAACACCTCTGAAAAACAAGTGTATGAATGATGTAATTCAGCCCTGAATCTTGTTGTCTACAATAGGACCCTGCTATCATAAAAAAAAAATAGGCTTCTAATGAATTAAGGAATGAATGAAAACTGAATTATCTCAATAAGACTACAAGAGCAAACCTTAGTATGCTTCTCCTTCTATTCTCCTCTTGTTCCTCCTTTTCCTTTTGCCTTTAAGCAAATTAGAATTGGTTGAAGTAGTTGAACTATGTTTTTAGTTAAGTTAACTAAAACTCAACCAACTTTTTAGTTAAGGGGGAAAAGTAATAAAATCATAGTAAGGGTTTTAAATAAATAATAACTAGTAGGTGGGACCCATTGTGACTCCCTTTAGTTCTTTAACAATCATAACACAACTAGTTAATCAAACAAAACATCCCTCCTTTGACTACCATCATCACTTTCATATTTTGACAATTTGTATCAATAATAATTGAAATAATTTCCAAAAATATATTACCCATATATCTAAAAATAGTGTGTTGTCCAAAATTTTAGAAGTCAATTGTTCTCAACAAATAACAAATGAAAATTTAAAATCCATATTTGCCACTCTAGGAGGCAATCTTTTCCTTGTTGTTGCTGTCACATTTCGATCTCTCTGAATTTGTCTTAGGATGCGTGGAGCCTTTAGGCCCAATCTCACTGATCACATGAGAGCAATCATCTCTCAAATGCATGCAGGAGGACATGGATTTGTCAGAGTCATTTGAGGGTGAGGGAGGGGTAGCAATGGATTTTCCTTTGTCAGGAGCATGGGGGCCTCAGTTTTTAACCTTTTATTTGCATGGGAAGATTGTATTGGTGAGTGGACAAGGGGCAACTTGGACAATTTGATTAATAGGTGGGAGAGCATGTAGAGACAAGTTAGGCCAGCCATGATGGTGGACAATATCTTGCCATCCATCGTTTTTCGGGGACTTCAGGTTGCAGTGAGACATGAGGGGGCACTGGGATACCAAGGACCTATAGGGCTTGAAAGGGAGGCCTTTCAGGCCTTGGTTGGACCACTCCTTTTCCAATCCAGTTAAAAATCTAGTTTGAAATAGTTGTCCTAACTCTTGCGAGTCTGCATCCAAGTGTATAGAGAATCTTGGCCTTCTAGGGCCCCTGTTCCAATTTCCTCTTCCTTGGTTACCCCAACCATGGCTACCTCTACTGAAAAATCTCATTCATGTATGCATAATTTATTAGTAAATAGTTTCTTTAACAACCATACATGACAACTCTTTTAAATATGAAATAAAATTTGGCTCAGCAACATATCAGACTTATGCAATACAATCCATACAAAATGTTTAATACTTGTCAATGAGCAGGGGGTGAACAAGGGTTCTGGGATATGTGAGGGATTGTATTGAGAAAAAATGTTAAAATGAGGGGGAAAAGATCATGATTACTGCTCTGAGACATCAAACAATCAATTGTTTCGTAAACCAAAAGAATATATCATTGTAATTCATCCTTATGCGATCTCTTAAATTGTTATAATACAAAATTTATCTTAACTATAATTAAATTTTAAGAACATGGAGTGGACAGTGAATATGGGAAGGCAAGGGGAATTGTAATGTGCGAAAAGTGAAAAAATGGTAGGGAAAAGAGCGAATATTGTTTGAAAAACCAATTAAGTAATCCATAAAAGTATTTATGTATTTAACACAACTATTCCAACACCAATTAAACAATTGTTGTTACCAATTAACAATTGTTGTGTGTTAAAACTTGTTCACTATCCCACATCCAATTTATTTTTAAAAGTTTTCAATTAATACAGTGTATAATCATGCTCAGAATTACTATGCCTTTCAAACATCTTGTTAAAAGAATTATGTTTCCTTTTATTTCCTTCCCTTTTATATTTAAAACAAAATCCAAAGGAACACACTATCATATTGCTTCAACTTTGTTTAGCATAAAAAACATTAACCACTACCCATAATTTATAAATCCTCAAATCAAACATAGACACAGGTCTTTCCTGAGTTTAATAGACTCTTTTAAAACATGTCTGATTCCATCCTTTGACAATATTAACAATTAAATTTGCAATGAAACCATACTACCAAAACATTGTGCTTCATCTATGATGGTGCAATAAAACAAAACGATGCATGATGTCTCCATAAATCATCCACAATAGACAACCAGGTCACAATCATCAACTCTTCAAATTACAATAATCTTGATCGGGCAAATTAAACACACAAAAATCACCACTTCAATTTATACCACGTTGTAGGAACACACAAACTAATGCATAACGAAAAGAGGCATCTCTGTGATTGTACATTTACGCTTACTCTTAATCAACCAATTAAACAATGTTGAGTTATCGATTCAACTGTCATAACAAAAGGAGGCAACGACTATATATCAATTATCATCTCCAATTACAACTCTCTAACAACCAATCAAAGAGAGACGAGACAATAATCAAGGCCAATGTCAATACTACTCAACCAACGTATGACAGTCAACAAGAGACCCAACAAGAGTGTGACTGGTTGGGTTTATCAAATCGGGCTTTGTAACCATGAACACAAGAAATAATCAAGGGTTCGCTCGATCACCAAAACATGGGGAGACTAGAGGCCGACCATATCAACAATAGGTGAGAGACCTTCGAGACAATCACAGTGGAACCAAAAGCCTCATGACCCTTAGCCTTGTAAAATAGGGTGACATTTCAACACCAGGTAGGGTAAACCATGATGTAGAGGAGCAGAGATTTCTTACTGGAGAGAAACCAATACCAAGAACGCATAGTCATAACCCTCACGTTCTTCTCAAGAGATGAACCAACACATAACAATGCCAATGGAAATGAAGACCTCGGGTACTACCAACAACCCTAAAGCATACTTCTTGGCATAATGGCCACCCAATAAACAACTGTGTCGATGCTAATAACACAAAAAGAGACCACGACCAGGTGAAAAGATATACAGTGGCCAAAAGGTGGATCAAAACATACACAACAACCCCATAGCACTAAATACAACTAGATATGGTTACCATGACTATGAGGAGACGAACAACCAACCTAAACAGAGTGAAACCCTACAACAAAAACCCATAAAGGCATCAGAGAGCCATCACGGTTTCCACCACATAGAACAACTAATGAAATCGCAACTTCAACCATCGATTTTCCATTTGCAACGAATAACACACACAATCATTCAAGAGAAAACACCACACATTTAAACAGTTTCCAACCTCAAGAAAACACAGACCAACACATTACCGAGCCAATGTTCATTTCATACACAGAGCGAATTCATGGAGGGGTGAAAAGAACCATACCTTTAACCAATGGCCTTAAAAATGCGAGTTGGTCGAGCAATTCCTTCCACGCCTGAATCTCGGAGCTTAACCATAGCAAAAGCAAATGAAGAATAACCATGCTAGGGTGACAGCCAGTGGGAGAAGTATGGAGCGACATGCATTTACTACATGTCGCTTCCATCCTCCATTTCATTCAATTTCATAGTACATGACAACCAGCCAAACCATAACATTAATCCATACCATTAATTCCATGCATCGAAACTTGCACACATTGCTTTCCAATTGCGCCACCCAATCCATATTAACCATTGCCAAAACCATACAATTAAATATATCAAATGTGCCCAATATAACTCAATACAAATAGTATAGCCACTAACATTGCTAGTTAGGACTAACATTACTTTATTTCATTTGCACATAGCATAGCATAGCATAGTATAGTTCCCTTTCATGGATTTTTTCATATTGATCTTGTCTCTTGTTACTAACATGTGCCTTGTGCAGGTGTTGACAAGTAATGAATCATGGTGACAATAGAAATTGTAATAACAGTAAATACAAATCGTTCATCCATGGAATTTAGAGATAGAGAAACAGAACCAACGAATAAAATGTATCATCCATATGCCATTATGTCGAAAACAAAACCAATATCTCGTCATCAATCATATAGAACCTCGTAAGCAACATCGAAACAACAACATAAAATGTGTAATAATACTATCTCTGATCCTCCAGTCTACAAGGGTGTCCCACCTAATAATATTGTATATCGTTAGCATAGTTTAAATAATATGCTTAAGCAATACTTTGCAGGCGAAATCCTCATTGCGATTTTAATCGTCAATAAACTGGCGAATCCACAGGGAAATCCGTTTCCAATAGATTAGAACTCAGAATGTATGGTTTCACAGACCAAGAACAACGGATAAAGAAGGTTAACCAGAATGACTATGCAACAACGAGAAGTGAGAGGATTTAATGGAAAAATGACTGGGAATTTGGGAATAACTCATGAAAAATGTCAAGTATGAGGGGGTTTATCCATGTATGCATAATCATTCAACAAGAATTTGCTCGTTACTTGAAGGAGAAAATTTATGGACTTGCTCTTTTAATTCTCAAATGGATGAAGAAATGGAAAGCAGAAGCGGGAGATAACAAATTCTTTTATAAGACAACAGTGAAAGTAGATAACAAATTCAATTTACTTTCAGGGGGAACATCGTAATAGTTGCATAAGATTGATTGTTATTGACTAACAATACTTTGCAGGAGTGTCACTGTGGTAGAACTGATCCAACATCTTACCCTTGACCAAAAATAAACTAAAAGAAGAAAATCCAAGAAGAATTCAAACTATCGTAAAAGCAAAAATGAAAAACAATGGTGAAAATGAAAGCACAACTAGACTATTAATATACAGAAAATCCAAACAGCATTAAAAAAATTTAAGTTGGTTCCACGTAGTGTTTTAAGTGAGAACCGTTAGTGTTGTAGGAAAACAATTACTCCTGTAAATATTTTAGAATATAAGAGTTAGTACCCAGGACAAAAGTGATCTTGAAAGGACCCAGCGATAATTTTTTAAATTTTGAGTGTCTTCCCCTATTAGCATGAGTTGAATCCCACAACAGTACTTTCCCATTGACTTTAAATTTGACAGTTTTGACACTCTTGTTGAAATACTTCTTAACAGTTTGTTTTCTTCTTCTTATATTATCCAAGGAAAACATCCTTTGCTCCTCTAAAGCTAAGAGTGCATTTATCCTTTGTGAAACATCAAAAGAATTTAATTCTTCAATCTGTAGCATCAACCTTAAGGAAGAAAGTTCCAGCTCAGTAGGTAGGATAGCTTCTTGACCATACACAAGCTGGAAAGGAGTGCAACCAGTGCTTACCTTGGCGGTAGCTCAATCTGCCCAAATGGAATAGGTGAGGAGAGTGTGTCATTGACTAGGATTATCTTCGATGAGCCTTTTGATGATTCTCACCAGATTTTTGTTGGTAGATTTAGCTTGCCCATTCCCTTGGGGATAATAAGCTGATGAGGTGAAATGTTTAACCCCCAACTTAGCTACAAATTGGGTCAGCTTAGCAGAAATGAAAACAAGACCATTGTCTGTAATAATTTCCAATGGAAGACCAAATCTGGAAAAGATGTTATTTTCAAGGAAAGAAATTAACTGGTCATCTGTTGAATGCTTAAGTGGGACAAATTCAACCCATTTTGTAAAGTATTTCGTGGATTTCAAAATAAACACTTGTCCTACTGAAGATGGAGGATTAATAGGACCAATAAAATCCAATCCCCACTTTGAAAAGGGAAAGTCTGGGAGGACAGGTTGTAGTGGTATGGCTGAAAGGCGTTCTTTCCTAGAATTTTTTTTTGCACTTGTCAGCCAATAGTCTCCTTTTATAATAATCTTGAAAGCAATGGTTTTAGCATAAAAATGACCTCCTACATAAATGACAAAATTTGAAGAACCATGAGTTTCTTGCAACAGTTTATGTGTGTCTTCATCATTTACACAGTGAAGCAACACACCATCAACATATTTTCGAAACAAGAAGTCTTCTATAATGACGTATCTTGTGGATTCAAGACGAAGTCTTCTTCTTTGATGAGTGTCTAAGTCATCTGGACATATTTGGTTTTGTAAGTAGTAAACTAAATTGTTATACCAAGGATGTTCAGACACATGAAGAATATGATTATCAATGTAGAATAGTGTTGATAGGGAATTATCTTGTTCATCAATTTCTTCACTATTTTCAGCATGTTGAACTAAGTGAAGGGCGAAGTCTCGTCCCTTGATAGTGATAGAAGTCACGATATTTAAATCATGGTCTTGGATCTTGGCAAGCCAATGTGAAAGCTTCTTTGAAAGATAATTCTGTGAGAGCAAAAACTTGACAGCAGGTAAAGGGACTTTTACCAATGTATGCTTACCTGAGATGAAGTGGCGAAACTTTTCAACAGCTTTAACAAGAGCGAAAGCATGTTTCTCAATAAAAGAATATTTAAATTCATCATCAGACAAACTTTGACTCATGTAAGCCACTAGTTTTTCATTACCTTGGTCATCACTTTGCATTAGGATAGCAGAAATTGCTTCCTCGGTGGCATTTGTATATATCATGAATTCTTTCTCAAAATTCGGCTTCGCCAAAACCGATGCGTAACTGATTGATTTATTGATCCCTACAAAATCATTTTAAACATCATCTGTCCAAGAAAAAGAACGATCTTGCTTAAGAAGATTATGAATTGGTTTAACCATCACGACAAAATCTGGAACAAACCTACGGACGAAGTTAATAAACCCGATAAAAGCTTGAACCTCCTTCTTGGAAGTGGGAGCAGACAGATTAAGGATAACAACAATCCTTTCGGGATCAATGCTTATTCTTGAATTAGATGACCAAAATGATCTGATTAGGTTTTAGAGTACACAGTTAATTTGTCAAGGTAGATCTGAATGATCTTACCGATCAAATCGTTGAAATCTATTTGCATAGCTCTTTGAAAGGTGGCACCTTCATTAGATAAGCCAAAAGGCATACGTTAATAAGAAAAGGTACCCCAACGAGTAAAAAAGGTGGTTTTATATTTATCTTCCCTTTTTACCTTGATTTGAATGTAACCAGAAAAATCGTCAAGTAAGGACATCATCTGTGACCCCGCAACTTGCTGCAAAATCATTTCCATGTTATGGAGGGGAAAGTGATCTTTTATACTAGCCCGATTTAATGCACGAAAATCAACGCATAATCTAATCTGACTAGTTACTTTCTGAACAGGAACCAAATTAGAAACCCATTTAGAATACTTGACTGGAAAGATGATTCTAGACTTCAAGAGTTTTTCCAACTCCTTTCGAATAGTTGCTTCCAGTGCAGGGTTKATAAGCCTTTGTTTTTGCCTAACTGATTTTATGCCTTCCYTGATGGGAATGGCATGTTGTATAAGAGMAAGATCAAAACCCTGAAGATCCTCATAAGACCAWGAAAAAACTTCTTGAAATTTACCAAGCAACTTGGCAAACTTCATTTTCTCTTCATCAGAACATTGGGCACCTATTTTAACATTCTTTGGAGACTCGGGTGTCCCAATATTCAAGGAGATGGTTTCACCCACCTTCATTTTCAACTCCTCTTCCTTTTGTTTCTCTTTATTGCCTACATCACTCGATGAAAACACACTCTCTAGAGGATTCAGGCCCTGAGGAATCTTGTTATCTTCTATGGATATAATTCCCTTAGGCTTATAAGGTTCATTTTGAATAAAAGCACAGATGTTGTCATCGCTAGGGAAGACCTGCCAAGATTCTATATTGTCAAGGATATGTGGACAATATAGAGATTGAAAAGTACAATCATGTATGTGTGGTAGAATTTTCTGATTAGGAGAGGCTACAAAAACAACTAATCGATCAACCAGTGAGTTCAATTCCCTCTTAACATGAGTAATGTTGAAAGATAATAGGTTCGAGATAAGTGCCCAAATAGTTTGGGTGTATTGTTTCATCAACTTGTTGCTAGGAGAGTATATCTTACGTACAAGGTTCACAACAAGCTCAGAGTCTCCAAAAATTGAAAGGTAACTATAACCAAGATTATAGGCGTTTTCAATGCCTAATAATAAGGCTTCGAATTCATTGACATTATTTGTGCAAGCAAACTCCAACCTGTAAGAAAAGTTATGAATTTTCCCCACTGGAGAGTACAAGATTATGCTAGCTATGTTACCTTCACTAGAGCATGAACCATCAAAGTGCATGTGCCACATACCATCATCTAAATCGATTTGTTCCAAGGGAATGTTATCCTCCTCAGGAAAGATGGAATACACCCCTAGGTACTCTTCGATATAGTTCACATTTGGTTGTGGGACACTTTCTATGTACGGTGAAATCCTTCCCTCTCTAAGGACTATAATGTTTTTACCATTCCGAGGAACGGATAAGTGTGTCCTGTTGAGTGAGAGGTATCCACCCGTCAAAGCTTGCCAATCTCTTCCCAATATGATTGAGTAATTGCTTATTGGTATATAAATTACCTGAATACTAAGGGTTGTCCGTATTTCAGGGTGTGCGCACAAAACTAAGGTCATATATTTAATATCACCTATGGTCGTTTGTTGTATACTATTATAAGAGAGCATGCTTCTGGAGTTTTCATTTGTACAAGACAAGCCTAACTCTTCCATAATAATATTTGACTTCACACTTGGCCCCGAACCGCCATCAATGAGGGAACAATGGGCGATATTATCCATAATATTTACAGAAATATAAAAAGGGGGATTTTTTATAGGGTATCTAAAGTTATGTACACCTACTTTATTTACAGATGAATCATCTTCATTTACCTCTTCAGAGATATTGGCTACAACAAAAGAGTTTCCTTCCATGAATTGTTTTAGATGCCTCTGTTGTTAAGGGACGACAACCATGTCTAGAAGGATTGCATCTGCTTTGATGTTGACCAACTGATTTAGGATATTGTATTTGGAAGAGGGGAGAGGGGAAGTAGTTCCTTGACTGTTAGGAACCTTAGCAACCTGAATAGTAGTAGTTGGTGAGGATGAGCTCGGGCTAGAAGAATTGTGGGGAGGATCATATTTGCCTTTGGGAGTGTAGGATTTCTTCCTAGTATTAATGATCATGACATCTTATGGCTTTTCAAAATCTAGGACATCGATGGTAGTTTATGGTCTTTTACCAAAGATCTTATCTCTAGCACTCTTCCTTACCTCACATGTGGTTTTCTTGCAAAAGTTACACCAACTTCGAGGCATGATAGCGTTAGGCTAAAAAAATTTGGACTTCTAAAGGGTGGTGCTGAAGAGGATGAAGCTCCAGGGGTGAGAGGGGAGATAGTTCCCTTTCGCTCATGTGTTATCATATGATTATTCATGTCTTGGACTAGCTGTAAGAGGGTAGACATGTCTATCTCTTTAATTGATTATCCCTGAGGAAGATCTGTTCTTTCAAGTTGTTCTTCATACTATAAATAAGTATGCAGAGTGGAACTAAGATTATCAATGGATTTTTCCTCAAGCCTATGATGATATGGGGAAAGTAATGCATTGTAGTAATTCATGAAAGTGGCTTGGTTCTAAGGTTGAATGAGTTCAGGGATTTGATTGTATAACTTAGTGAAACACAAGTTGAAGGACTTGATGGTTTCACCATTCTTATAGGTGATGTTATTGTACTCTTGTAACTACTCATTTAGGCTTTTAGATTGCCCATAGGTGGATTTGAACCAATAAAATAACTCCTCCCAAGTAGACATAATCTTAGGAGGAAGGTCAAATAAATCATCCACAACCTTTCCTTCCAAGGAATTGACAAATAAGTGCATGCAAGTATCATTGTCATTGGCTCCTATGTTGTGACAAGATTAGAAAATGCCACCAAGTGTTCATTTGTAGTGACAATGTTATTCCTTGAAAACCTAGGAAGATGCTCTTTGAAATTAGGAAGTGGACGAGTGGTAGGTGTTAGGTTAAGAGGAGAGGAAACATGCCATGGTGTGGTTGTGGTGTCTTCTTCAAATTGAAAAAGCCCATACTTTTTTATGACTTTGGTGGGATTTGTGGTAGATTGGACATGGATATGGTGGCTATATAAGCTACCAATCAATGAGGAAGTTGAATACTGAGAGGAGGAAGCACTTCCAGTGCCACCAGAGCCACCACTAGATGCCATATTGTGGATGATAGGTAAGGGAAAAGAAAACAAATTGGATGAATCAGACAAGGTTCTCCTTAGAGCACTTTGTTGGGTTGATAACAGATCATTCCTTCTTCATATTTCAACAATAGGATTAATTTCAGGTGATAAGCCTCTTCTTCTCCTAGAAACACGAGAGTCTAAGGACATGAAAGGAAGGCCAAAGCTGAAAGAACAAGAAGGTTATTGTTGATTTCTAGGTTGTCTACGTCTAGCTTCCCAATGTTCTTGGGCACTAATATCTCGTTCAATTGATGCCCATGAATGATTAAGCTCATCCTGAGTATGAGAAATGTCTAAAATGGTGTTAAACAAATTCAAAGCAATGTTGGTTTGATCTTGAAGACTGGGCTCAATATTTGGCTGCCTTGCAACATGTACAATCATTAAGAAATAAAGCAGTGAAAGAATCAATGTCAGAAAAATAGATGTATTTGATGATAATCGAGCATAAAAATCAACCAGAGAGATGTTGAAGATATCCCCAGTATGATCGCCAAATAAATGTTGAGGAAAAGATATGAAATGATCTTACTCATACATTTTTAGATCCCACTTGGATAAATCAAGATAGACGGGAATATCACCCAATGTTTATAGCCATCAAAATTAATATCCTAATTCACAAGAATTGTTTACAAGTGCTTAGGCTGGTTTTTTTAATAAATAAAAGCTTGCTGAAAAATTCATTATTTATGTAATTTTATGAACATAACTAATGTTGAAATAAATATAGAGACGGAAGTAAAGACACAAAGTCAATAATCAAAACAGATGAGACATAAAGCAATCGTTTATTTCATTCCAATTCATAAAAATAATCATTCTCTTTACAAAATTTCCTGAGGAAGTTTTGGACCAAAGTCAAACTTAGATGTCCTCGATGAAACATACAAAAGGACTTCTGACAGAAAGTAAAAAACTGAACTTTAAAAGTTGGATCATCTTGCCACAGATTGCTGCCCACTTGACTCTGCACAATAGCCTTTTTCAGTCATGAAATCTAATTCACAAATAGACAAGTCTACATAGACTATCAAAGATAGATCAACACCTTTGAAAAACAAGTGTCTGAATGATGTAATTCATCCCTGAATCTTGTTGTCTACAATAGGACCTTGCTATCATAAAAAAGAATTAGGCTTCTAATGAATTAAGGAATGAATGAAAACTGAATTATCTCAACAAAACTCCAAGAGAAAACCTTAGTATGCTTCTCCTTATATTCTTCTCTTGTTCCTCCTTTTCCTTTTTCCCTTAAGCAAATTAGAATTGGTTGAAGTAGTTGAACTACTTCTTTAGTTAAGTTAACTAAAACTCAACCAACTTTTTAGTTAAGAGGGAAAGGTAATAAAATCATAGTAAGCGTTTTAAATAAATAATAACTAGTAGGTGGGACCCCTTGTGACTCCCTCTAGTTCTTTAACAATCATAACACAACTAGTTAATCAAACAAAACATCCCTTCTTGTGACTCCCATAATCACTTTCATATTTTGACAATTTATATCAATGATAATTGAAATTATTTTCAAAAATATATTACCCATATATCCAAAAATAGTGTGTTGTCCAAAATTTCAGAAGTCCAACAATTAATAAATAAAAACTTAAAATCCATATTTGGCACTCTAGGAGGCAATATTTCCCTTGTTGTCACCTTTCGATCTCTCTAAATTTTCCTTAGGCTGTGTGGAGCCTTTAGGCCTAATCTCACTGATCACATGAGAGCAATCATCTCTCAAATGCATGCGGGAGGACAAGGATTTGACAGAGTCATTTGAGGGCGAGGAAGGGACATCAATGGCTTTTCCTTTGTCAGGAGCATGGTGGGACTCGGTTTTTAACCTTTTGCTTGCATGGGAAGACTGTATTGGTGAGTGGAAAAGGGAAACTTGGACAATTTGATTAATAGGTGGGGGATAAGGTAGAGACAAGTTAGGCCAACCACGATGTTGGGAGTTTGTCTGATGGACAATCTCTTGCCACCCGTCGTTTTCGGGGACTTCAGGTTGTAGTGAGACATGAGGGGGCACTGGGATACCAAGGACTTGTTGGGATTGGAAGGGAGACCTTTCAGGCCTAGGTTGGACCACTCTTTGTCCAATCCAGTTAAAAAATCTACCTTGAAATAGTTGGCCTAACTCTTGCGAGTCTGCATCAAAGTGTATAGAGAATCTTAGCCTTCTAGGGCCCCTGTTCCAATTTCCTCTTCCTCGGTTACCTTGGCCATGACTACCTCTACTGAAAAATCTCATTCATGTATGCATAATTGATTAAAAAATAGTTTCTTTAACATCCATACATGACAACTCTTTTAAATATGAAATAAAATTTGGCTCAGCAACATATATGACTCATGCAATCCAATCCATACAAATCATTTAATACTTGTCAATGAGCAGGGGGTGAACAAGGGTTCTGGGATATGTGAGGGATTGCATTGAGAGAAAATGTTAAAATGAGGAAGAAATGATCATGATTAGTTCTCACAGACATCAAACAATCAACTGTATCGTAAACCAAAAGAATATATCACTGTAATTCATCCATGTGTGATCTCTTAAATTGTTATAATACAACATTTATCTTAACAATAATTAAATTTTAAGAACATGGAGTGGATAGTGAATATGGGAAGGCGAGGGGAATTGTAATGTGCGAAAAGTGGAAAAATAGTAGGGAAAAGAGCGAATATTGTTCGAAAAACCAATTAAGTAATCCATAAAAGCAGTTTTGTATTCAACACAACTATTCCAACACCAATTAAACAATTGTTGTGACCAATTAACAATTGTTGTGTGTTAAAACTTGTTCAGTGTCCCACATCCAATTTATTTTAAAAACTTTTCAATTAATACAATGTATAATCATGCTCAGAATTACTATGCCTTTCAAACATCTTGTTAAAAGAATTAGGTTTCCTTTTGCTTCCTTCCTTTTTATATTTAAAACAAAATCCAAAGGAACACACAGTCATATTGCTTCAACTATGTTCAGCATAAAAAACATCAACCACGACCCATAATTTATAAATCCTCGAATCAAACAAAGACACGGGTCTTTCCGGAGTTGATCAGACTCTTTTAAAACATGCTTGATTCCATCCTTTGACAATATTAACAATCAAATTTGCAATGAAACCATACTACCAAAACCCTGTGCTTCATTCCTAATGGTGCAATAAAACAAAACGATGCATGATGTCTCTATAAATCATACACAGTAGACAGCGAGGTCACAGTCATCAACTCTTCAAATTGCAATAATATTGAATGGGCAAATTAAACACACAACAATCACCACTTCAGTTTATACCACGTTGTAGGAACACACAAACCAACGCATAACGAACAGAGGCATCTCTATGACTGTACATTTATGCTTACTCTCAATCAACCAATTAAACAATGTTGAGTTATCAATTCAACCATCATAACAAAAGGAGGCATTGACTATATACCAATTATCATCTCCAATTACAACTCTCCAACAATCGATCAAATAGAGACGAGACAATAATCAAGGCCACTGTCAATACTACTCAACCAACTTATGACAGTCAACAAGAGACCAAACAAGAGTGTGACAGATTGGGTTTATCAAAATTGGGTTGTGTAACCATGAACACAAGAAATAATCAAGGGTTCGCTCGATCACCAAAACACAGGGATACTGGAGGTCAACCATATCAACAATAGGTGAGAGACCTTCGAGACAAGCATGGTGGAACCACAAGCCTCATAACCCTTATCCTTGTAAAATAGGGTGACAGTTCAACAACGGGTAGGGTAGAACACGATGCAAAGGAGCAAAGATTTATTACTGGAGAGAAACCAATACCAAGAACGTGCAGAGTCATAACCCTTGCGCTCTTCTCAAGAGTCGAACCAACACATAACAATTGTGATGGAAATGCAGACCTTAGGTACTACCAACAACCCTAAAGCATACTTCTTGGCATAATGGCCACCCAATAACTAATTGTGTTGATTGCAATAACACAAAAAGAGACCACGACCAGGTGAAAAGATATACAGTGGCCAAAAGGTGGATCGAAACATACACAACAACCCCATAGCACCGAATACAACCGGATATGGTTACCATAATTGTGAGGACATGACTAGCAAGGCTAAACAGAGTGAAACCCTCCAACAAAAACCCATAAAGGCAACAGAGAGCCATCGCGGTTTCCACCACACAGAAAAACCAAGTAAATCGCAACTTCAACCATCGATTTTCCATTTGCAATGAATAACACACACAGTCATTCCAAAGAAAACACCATGTGTTTACACAATTTCCAACCTCAAGAAAACACGGACCAACACATTACCGAGCCAACGTTCATTTCATACACAGAGAGAATTCATGGATGGGTGAAAAGAACCATACCTATAACCAATGGCCTTAAAAATGCGAGTTGGTCGAGCAATTCCTTCCACGCCTGAATCTCGGAGCTTAACCACAGCAAAACCAAATGACCAATAACCATGCTAGGGTGACAGCCAGTGGGAGAAGTATGGAGTGACATGCATTTACTTCATGTCGCTTCCATCCTCCATTTCATTCAATTTCTTAGTGCACGATAGCCATCCAAACCATAACATTAATCCATACCATTAATTCCATGCATCGAAACTTGCACACATTGCTTGTCAATTACGCCACCCAATCCATATTAACCATTGCCAAAACCATACAATTACATATATCAAATGTGCCCAATATAACTCAATACAAATCTTATAGCCACTAACATTGCTAGTTAGGACTAACATTAATTTCTTTCATTTGCACATAGCATAGCATAGCATAGTATAGTTCCCTTTCTTGGATTTTTTCATATTTCTCTTGTCTCTTGTTGTTACTAACATGTGTCTTGTCCAGATGTTAACAGGCAATGAATCATGGAGATAATAGCAATTATAATAACAGTAAATACAAGTCATTCATTCAAGGAATTTAGAACTTAGAGCAATAGAACCAACAAATAAAATGCATTATCCATCTACCATTATGTCGCAAACAAAACCAATATCTCATCGTCAATCGTATAGAACCATGTAAGCAGCATCGAAACAACAACATAAAATGTGTATTAAGACTATCTATGATCCTCCAATATACAAGGGGGTCCCACCTATTATTATTATATATCATTAGCATGATTTAAATAATAGGCTTAAGCAATACTTTGTGGGCGCAATCCTCATTGCAATTTTAATTGTCAACAATCATGATGTCATGCTGACGTGGCAACGTCTAGATGTGACACGTGGAAGTTGGTCATAAAACTGACATGGCAGGGTACAATTGGATGTTGGCATGGCAGGTACAGGTGGACCAATCCGAGAGTGATAAGTGTTACCACTTCAAGGGTGACATGTGGCAGACAGTGACTGGGCAAGTGTGGTGACTAGGTAGATAACCGAACCAATAGGCATTTGACACGTGTCATCATAATTAGACAAATGAGAAGGTGCCACATGGCCTAGACATGGGATGCCATGTGGCACCCATTTATTGTTCATTGGTTATTATGTTTGGAAAAATTAGTTGGGTTCACCGGGTTCGAACCCGTGACCTATTGGAGTGCCAAGCTTCCGTGTAGTCCAAGCTACCAACCTGCCTACCGGATGAGACTTAACCATATATTGTTTCACTTATATTTAAGTTGTAAAGGTTTGTATAATGAGCGGAGAAAGGGTTGGGGCATAGCACCAGCCCCCGATTCTACAGTTTGGCATATGCCCACATATCGTATTCCTTTGGCGCGGGGTGATGTTATGGTGAAGCTCCAACGGATAGCCATGGTTTTTGACCTTTCAACCATACAACCGACACATGTATATCATTGTGTGTTGGCGTGCATGAGTTATGAGTTGGAGCTAGCTTCCGGTTCCGATGAACAACAGAAGACCCGGTCCTATATAACTGTTGGCGCGAGTGCATACGGTTAGCACCCAGTCGGTTGAGCTATCCCACCAATCAGGGCACTAGACCAGGGGCTACACCGTTGGGGGGATTATCACTATATAGTGTGCGTGGAGTTTTAAGACCAGGGCACATGGCCATCACCTTATGAATAGAGGCCTTTTATGGAAGGAACTAACCAACTAGTGCCAGCGCGAGGACACATGAGACGCACCCATACAACTAGGGGCCATCAAGTAAGGGGTTGCGCCTTGAATTTATGAAAATATTGGGTTTGTTACATTAGAATAGTGATTTTTGTTACGCCTAAGACATTCAAAAATTGTTCTTCTCGGTTATACCTTTCCAACGGGATATTGTGCACCTAAAACGGAGATTGTATTCAAAAGGTACGACCTCTGGAAGTTGATGTACTAACTTACCCAAATGGGGCCCACATGACTTATGGTGCTTCATCTCCAAGGGTTAGGTTTTTGGATGTCTAGGGTTTTTGACATTCTTGTTTATTGTAAAAGGCCTTGTGAGCCTCATTGTAACCATCTTCTTGTGAATGAGCCCAGTCGTCACATCTCTTCTTAGAGATAAGCCACCACCATTCCAACAAGCTTGTTTTCCGCTGCATTTTACAGTTTCAACTTATTTCCTTATTGAATAGAAAATTAGTTTTACTGTATCTCTATTATTTTGTGTTACGCATATTTTAATAATCTATATTCATTTCGCTCTGCTCATAAAATTCAGATCAGCAGTATCAGAGCGGTCTGCCCCTTGTCATCTTAATGCATGTACCCAATGAGGTCATGGTACAAAGAATTGGGTCTCGAGCTTTTTTCTCTTGAGGAAAAAATCTCTCACCCACCCAAGTGACCTCTCATGGTAGGAGAAAAGAAATATGACGGGATAGAAGAACCTTTCAAAATGTTGCTTGAGGAATCCCTCATGCAACAGAGGAACGATATGATGGATAGTTTCGCGCAAATCCTTCGGCGGCTAGCANTCTTCTTGTGAATGAGCCCAGTCGTCACATCTCTTCTTAGAGATAAGCCACCACCATTCCAACAAGCTTGTTTTCCGCTGCATTTTACAGTTTCAACTTATTTCCTTATTGAATAGAAAATTAGTTTTACTGTATCTCTATTATTTTGTGTTACACATATTTTAATAATCTATATTCATTTCGCTCTGCTCATAAAATTCAGATCAGCAGTATCAGAGCGGTCTGCCCCTTGTCATCTTAATGCATGTACCCAATGAGGTCATGGTACAAAGAATTGGGTCTCGAGCTTTTTTCTCTTGAGGAAAAAATCTCTCACCCGCCCAAGTGACCTCTCATGGTAGGAGAAAAGAAAGATGACGGGATAGAAGAACCTTTCAAAATGTTGCTTGAGGAATCCCTCATGCAACAGAGGAACGATATGATGGATAGTTTCGCGCAAATCCTTCGGCGGCTAGCAACAGTCGACGCATATTCCTCGAGCGGAGGCTTCGCCCCCTTCAAGGTACAAATCAACTATGATATTCCTATATTTGAATGTTAGATAGACACAGATGTTGTAGACAAGTGGTTGAATCTACTAGAAGGGTATTTTTATGTCCATAACTTTTCGAATAGAGAAAAGATTACTTTTTCGCTCCTCAAAGTTGTTCCTCGTGTCAAAGATTCGTGGGAAACTTTCTGTGAGCAAAAGGAAACAGAGGAACCCTCATTATTTATAGTCATGACCACTTGGGAATACTTCAGGGATTTTATTAAGGAACAATACTACCATGTCAGAAGTTTTGATGACTTGTATGCCAAATGGACCACATTGCGGCAAGAAAGAGACCAAGCAGTGTGAGAGTTCACAAATATCTTCCATACCTTGCACACCAAGCTGGATATCAAATATTTAGAGCAACATATGGTGCTCAAGTATCGCAGTTCTCTACATAGATACATCCACACCGAAATGGAATTTATGGAAATCTTGTCCTTGGGCACGAACTACCGGTATGTCATCAAAATCGAACAGAAGCTCAAACAAAAGATGCAGAAATTTGGGTCTGGAACCCCTCACAACAAAAGCCAGGAAAGGGCAGCCCCAACCCACATAACAAAGGACAAATCAAAGATGAACAATATCGGGACAACCACTCCAAACTGCAAGCAAAGAAGGACACCGGAAAGACAAAGAAAGATACCGGGAAGTGGTGCAACTTGCATAAGAGCCCTTGGCATAACACTGTTGACTGCCACTCAAAGCAGTCATTGGTGGCCGAACTGAAAGACTCTAAATCAGATGTGAGTTATGACTCTGAGTCAGAACCAGAAAGGGGAAGATGGATCATTGACGCAGAACCCAGTGCCACCGTTGCTACCACCAAGCTCCAGCCTTGTGAACCAGATGATCTAGAAGAAGGAGAACACCTCTTCCATTTACAAATGTGGGTAAAAGGCACCCCGCTGCACTTCCTCATTGATAGTGGTAGCCAGAATAACCTCATATCAGTGTAGGTCATCAAGAGGTTGGCCCTGCCTATAACACCACACCCACAACCCTACACCATTGGATGGCTCTGCCAAGGAAGTGATCTCCGGATCAACCAACGATGTCGACTGTTGTATGATATCAAGCCCTTCAAAGATGAGATATTGTGTGATGTTGCTCCTCTCAAAATTTGTAATGTTATTTTGGGCCAACCTTATTTATGGAAACATCATGTTGTATATGAGTCTAGGCCTCGTAGTGTTATTATTATTTTGAACAGGAAATTGTACAGGATACTCGAGGCAGTCCCTCCTAGTGTTATTTCCTTGATCTCTACCAAGCAATGCAGGAAGGTCATCTCTCAGTCAGGGAAATTTCTCTTCTTCGTGATTCTCTCTCAGAGTGAGCGAAAGATCACGGCTACATCCAAGGCCTCCACGGTCGATCTCTCCACACAACAAAATCAATTGGCTAAGGTCGTGGAAGAATACTCATATATCTTCTCCTCTCCTACCGAGGTACCTCTGCACTACCAGGTCAATCATCCCATTGATCTGACCTCGGGCCCACCACTACCTAATGAGCCAGTCTACCGTCGCTCTCTATTAGAAAACAAGGAGATCAAGAGGCAGATCCAAGAACTGCTCCACAAGGGGCACATCTGTCCCATCTCATCGTCTTGTGGGAGCCCAATCATGTTGGTGCAGAATAAAAAAGGGACCTGGCAAATTTGCATTGATTATAGGGCCCTGAATAAAATCACAGTCTAAAATCAGTACCCGATTCCCCGAATCGATGACCTCCTTGATCATCTCACGGGGTCCAAAATCTGAAGTCTAGCTACAACCATGTCCCAATAGAACAGACAAATTTATGGAAGACTGCCTTCAAGCCAAAAGAAGTTATTTTTGAATGGTTGGTCATGCCCTTTGGTTTGACAAATGCTCCAACAACTTTTATGAGGATGATGGACGATATCCTATGACCTTTCACCAATACTTTTGTCGTGGTGTATCTGGATGGCATCCTCATCTACAACAAGACTTGGGTGGAACACTTGCAACATATTTAGCAAGTTCTACACCCTACGGTAGCACAAACTATATGAAAACTTGGAAAAATGATCCTTTGGCATGGACATGGTCCATTACTTAGGATACATCTTTGATCAACATGGTGTGCATGTGGATCCAACCAAGATCCAGGTCATTTGAGACTGGCCAGCCCCAACCACACTCACTGAACTTCGGAGCTTCTCAAGCCTCACCAATTTCTATCGCAGGTTCATGTTGAGATTCTCTCATATCTCATGGGCCCTTGGCCAAGTAACCAGGGGTGGAAGTAAGGAAAAAATTGTGTGGGGCATGTCCTAACAACAAGCCTTCGATGACTTGAAGAAGCATTTGTGCTCATCCCTGGTACTTTCATTACCGGACCTGCAACATCCCTTTGAGATCGAGACAGATGCTTCAGACTATGTTATGGGCATTGTTCTCACTCAACACGACCATCCCGTGGCATATCATAGCGAGACACTATCAGATGTTTTCCCTAAGTACCCTACTTAAGACAAAGAAATGTACTCCATTGTGCAAGCCTGCCACCAATGGAAACATTACATTCTTGGGAAGGATACAGTCATCCACAATGATCACAAGCCATTATAGTTCATGTAGACCCAAGGAAAATTACAGAATGACCGCAATCAGAAGTGGTAAACATACTTATAGTATTTCCACCTCAACATCAAGTATAAAACAAGAAGTACCAACCAAGTTGTTGATTCCCTTAGTCGACCTCCAKTCRTGACACTCACCATGGTGCTAGACTCTTGCAGCCAYGAGACCTCCAGATGGCCCCACCTCTACGAGACATACCCTAACTTCTCCACCACCTACCAAATGTTGGGCGCCAACTCAGTGGTCGCTAATTTCCATCTTCAAGATGGGTTGTTGTGTCATCTGGGCCATCTATGCATTCCATCAAGAGAGCATGTAAAGCTAATTTGGGAAGCTCACTACAGTCAGGTGGTAGAACACTTTGGCATCGAAAAGACAGTGGCAGTCTTGTAGAAACATTTCTACTAGCCAAAACTTCGACAGGATGTCGGCAAGTATACTAGGTTTTGCACCGTCTGTGCTATTTCCAAACTGACCACTAAGAAACAGGGCATGTATACCCCTCTACCTACTCCTAAAAAGCTCTAGGAATCCATCTCAATGGACTACATGTCAGGCTTCCCATCCACCAAGAGGCGAAATGACTTTGTTTTTGTGGTTGTTGATCGCTTTTCCAAGATGGTGATTCTAGCTGCCTGCAAGAAGAACATCACAGCAGAGGCCATTGCCAAGCTCTTCTTTGAATGATCATGGGTACATTTTGGGATCCCATAAACCATTATCTCAGACCGTGAAAGACGGTTCCTCGGCTCATTCTAGTAGAGCCTATATCCATTGCTGGATACCAAGCTCACCAAATCCACTGCCTTCCACCCCCAGACAGATGGCCAAACTGAGGTCGTCAATCAGATGGTCGTACATATCCTATGCATGTACAATTTAAAACACCTTTGCACATGGGATGAGAGTCTTCACTATGTCCATCATAGCTACAACCGAGCCCTGCATAGCTCAACCGACCATAGCCCCTTTTAGGTGGGGTTGGGATTCCAACCATTGGGCCCCATGGATGTTGCACTACCCCTGGCGACCACCTCAGACGACTCATCCCCTGCTCCACCAGAAGCTGAAAAAGCCACCCAGTTCCTTGAGAGGATCTAGCACATCCACCAACAGGGTCAGGATAGTCTACAGAAGTCTAATGCCAAGTACAAACAACGCCATGATCAACATTGGATGCCACACAAGTTTCAGGTGGGCGATAAAGTTTGGTGGCATTTGCATAAAGAACACCTTACAGGGCCCCATCAGAAGCTTCGCCCACTTTGTTATGGGTCGTACACCATCACCAAGGTTGTGTGTGACAATTCCTTTGAGCTCAACATTCCCACCTTCCTTGGTCTACATCTTGTCTTCAACATGGCTCTCCTTCGACCGTATTTCCCACCATTATTGGAAACCTCAGAGATAGCAGAGCGGTTGACAGCAACATAGCTCAACCTTGACTACATGCAAAAGGCATATGGTGATCATATTGTGGACACAAAAATCAAGGACACTCGACAACAAAGGATCTAGCTTTATTGAGTCGCCAAAGCAGGGCAGCTCCTACACCAAGGTAAGTGGCTCACACGGGGCCAAATTCAACATAAATTTCCTCATCTGATGGGGGAACTCAATGCAATGGAGACCATTGGTTACTAAGGAGGGAGGATTGATCCAGGTGGATATCAGTGGCCACCCACCTATTCCACTGGCTCAAAAAACAGTTTTCCACCTTGGCAATTTTTCGAGTTCCAAACTTTCGGGGCCGTTTTGAGGCCCTAAATGACGTTTTTTGGGGATTTGGGGCCTAGGATATTGTTAAAGACACTTACCTAGGCCAGTCGAAAATTGTTCTTCTTGGTTATATCTTTCCAACAGGCTATTGTACGCCTAAAACAAAGATCGTATGCAAAAGTTACGACCCCGGGAAGTTGATGTACTAACTTACCCAAATGGGGCCCACATGACTTTTGGCGCTTCATCTCCTAGAGTTAGGTTTTTGGATATCTAAGGTTTTTGGCATTCTTGTTTATTGTAAAAGGCCTTGAGAGCCTCATTGTAACCATCTTCTTGCGAATGAGCACAACTGTCACATCTCTTCTCAAAGATAAGCCGCCAGTACCATTCCAACAAGCTTGTTTTCCGCTGCATTTTATAGTTTCAACTTATTTCCTTATTGAATAGAAAACCAGTTTTATTGTATCTCTGTTATTTTGTGTTAAGCATCTTTTTTTGTATTCATTTCGTTATGCTCATAAAATTTGGATCAATGAAATTCATCCTCCATCTAGTGGCCAACATAGATGGATTCTGACAGCTACAAATTACTTCACGGAGTGGATAGAAGCTATACCTACAAGGAGGGAAACTGATAAGGTAATCATGAGTTTTCTTGACGAGAATATTTTATCTAGGTTTGGTTGTCTAGAAGTGATCATCACAGATAAAGATGCAACTTTTAAATCCGCTAACATGATAAAATTTTGTGAAGACTATGGCATCAAGCTTAGACATTCCACTACTTATTACCCACAGGGTAATGGCCTGGCATAATCATCCAACAAAAGTATGGTCAGGATCATTAAGAAACTTCTGGAAGATAACAAGAGGGCTTGGGATTCAAAGTTAAAATATTCCATGTGGGCTAACCGTGTTAGCACAAAAAGAGCGAATGGAACTTCACCTTTTTAGTTAGTATATGGAATGGAAACACTCTTTCCAGTACAACTTGCTTTTCCATTTGTAAATTTTCTGCAGGAAACTGAAGTTGAACCTAATGATTCTATCAGGAGGATTTGTCAAATTGTAGAATTACATCAAGCAAGAGAGAGACTTATTGAGAGGGCACATCAACATCAACAGAAGGTTAAAGAGACTTTTGACAGAAAATAAAAAATAGAGCAGTTGATACCCAAGGATTTGGTTTTGAAATGGGATTCTCGTAGAAAATACAATCATGGGAAGTTTGATAGGATGTGGTTGGGTCCATTCGAGGTAAATAAGGTCTTGGACAACAACACTTTTCTATTGCAGAATTTGGAAGGTGAAGAGGTTTTTGGTGGCCTGGTCAAGGGGTGTTTTCTGAAGAAATTATTTTACTAAATCCATTGGTGGCTCAAATCCCATTGTACATATCGGTGTGGTGTTTTATTTAGACAATAAGGACTCCATATCCCAATGGAGCAATGTTGCAACATTTTTTTTTTTTTTTTTTCAGTTTTCAGAATTAGTTTTAATCTTTCAGTTTGATATGTTTTGAATAACGTTTTGCTAGACTTCAGGAGTTGAAATAGTTACAATCTGTAGAATAAACATGGAAGAAAGCTCAAAGGATCAGAAGGCACAAGTCTACTCAAAGTTCTTGGAGTTTCACAGGGAGAAATCCATCCCCCATGGAGCCATTATTATCACCTATTATGTTCTACAAAGTTTTTGTATAGGTTCTAAATCCTCATCATATTTTGTTAAAGGTTCAAAATATTTATCATGGGGGTCAAAATTATGTTATGTTGTTAGGAATGAGAGATATTTAGTCTTGTAAGAGGGGATAGGAGGAGTTATGTACATGTTTATAATGACTGTCTCATGACATCATTTACTTTTAAATCTTTCCACAAAAAGAGTTGATGCAATTCTTTGGGTCTCAATCCAAAATAGAAAGGGTTAAATGATCGTAATCATATGTCATGTCATAACTCATGTTTCATGGTTACCAAAGTTAGATAACTTCTTTTCAAGACAATTCCATCAGAAAAAATGCCAAAGGAAAACTTTTTCAAGGTGCTACGGGAACTTCCACCTATCCCTGATTTTCATCATTACGAGTATTGTTGGAGGAGTTTGAAGAAGTGCATCATCCTACCTGAAAAAATTACAGCTCAAGGTGGTTATCAAGTACACAATCAACATCATAGCATGTAGAGGTGGCGGTACTTTCACCTGCCAGTATCTATCATCCAAGATGTCATGCAGATGGAGTTTTAAGAACAGTTTTTAATCAACCTAGCGATATTATTGCTAATCCATTTTCACATTGCAGCTAGTTGATTCGAATTTCCTCCATATAGCCAATAGATCCCATTTTTATCTCCACATAACCAGCATATCCCACTTCTACAACAAGTAATCTAGTGTCCTAGTCGTGACAACATATATGGGTAAAAGTAGACATGTAAACAGAAAGGAACCCAAAGGACATGAGCTTATGGAGGCATGTGAAAACGTCAAACATGTCTTTGACCAAGATGGATGGTATATGTATTGCACTAAATTAGATGTTTAACACTATGATGTAGCTTGGGCATTCGTTGAAGGATTTGATGGGCAGAGGGTTTGAATTTCTAATTTGATAATGCAGGTTACAAAGGAGTCAATAGAAACAACATGTATCTCCCTTATGATGGTGAAAAATGGTTCAAGGACAAGTTAATCACAGGTGGGGATGTCAATCAATTTATGAAACCAGAGCACAAAGATACAAATTAGGCTAAGGGTGTTCCTAAGGACTCGATAGTTGATGAATGGTTGGAGGCTTTGCAAATGTTAAAACGCTATATCACATGTGAAGGTCATTACACTACTGCGTTCATGTTTCATCTGTGATTTCTCCTTCATTTGTCTGAAATTAAAAGGATGAGCTCGCCATACTATTTCTTGAGGGACCTAAATAAAATGGCTAGTGAAATCCAAGTGAAATAAAAGGATGAGCTCGCCATACTATTTCTTGATTTAGTCAGGGTTTGAAACAAAAATTCATCCTCCTGCCTAAAAGTTGCCTGACAAATTTGTTGAGCCTACTCCAACCAGTTTGAAGATTTCAGGTCAACAGGTCGAGGCTACTCCATCTAGTTTTCAAACAGGTGAAGGATCTTCTCATGTGCTGGGTGGAGGTAAGCATTATTTCCCATATGCACAGAAGGTTTATATTACAAGAGGTAAAACATTA
Source organism: Picea mariana (assembly GCA_032191745.1). Classification (NCBI taxonomy): domain Eukaryota; kingdom Viridiplantae; phylum Streptophyta; class Pinopsida; order Pinales; family Pinaceae; genus Picea; species Picea mariana. The sequence goes on from JASDQU010102659.1 coordinate 92,077, forward strand.
GCAGAACCTATAATGTTGAATGAGGTTCAAGAACCTGAGATAGTAGAAGTACATTCAAGCCCTATACTACCTAAAGAACCTACTACAAAGATTGTTCCTCCTAGTTCTAGTTCTTTTGAAGATGATGCTTATAGATATAAAATTCTGGTAAGGAAAAGAAGTACTACGCCACAAAATAAGTTCAGATGGAAATCTAAATCCATATATAACCCTACAATCAAGGATAAGGTTGTAGTAATTGATGAGGAACCTACAAACCCTAATGTGGAGCCATCAACAAGAAAGAAGGTTTCTACAACCAGATTTGAGAAGAAGAAACCTAAGAAAGAGGATCTAGCAGCAAACAAAAAGGCTCCTACAGAAAAAGAAAAAGTTTATGCAAGACAACATAGGAAACAAAGTAAATAGAGCAAGAAGTGCCAAAAACCGATGACCAGATCTGAAGATGATAATCCAAAGAAAATGACAGCTTGTTCTCAAATAAAGAAAACAAGAAGAAACAATTTTGATCTGTTAGCTGAGGCAGCTAAATTTGTCTTCCAGGGAGAAGTTTCAATTTGAGAACTTAAATTTTTATGCAAAATCTAATTTTTTACTAAAAGATGATTGATACTTGAAGAAAGCCTTTTTGTTTTCATGCACTTAAGGTGTTATCCCCCTATGGGTAATGTTGGTTGTAACTAGGCAAGAAAAAGGCATTAAGAATATTAAAATATGATTTTAAAAGAGTGCTACATGAAGTTCCTGCAACTCTCCACACAAGAAAAATATTGGTGCTACAAGAACACCTGCAGCAGCTGATTTTGCAGTAAAAGACACCGAGTTGCATTTTTGTGATGAGGAAAAGCAGATGATGGGGTAAATGTTTTTTGGAATCAGAAGAAAGAGTATGATATTCCTTTAAAGTTGATCTACAACCTATTTTTAGTGGATGACAATGCAAATCAGTTATCTATTTCGAGTTGTCAAACTGAGGATGAGATGGATCACAGAGGATAAGGTGGATCTCTGGAGACTATGTGAAGGATGCAACGTACTAGCTAGGTGTAATCAAGTCAACAAAGGACCTATCTCAATGAAATTTGTTTCCTAGATTATAGGATGTAAATTGTAATTGTTTTCCATTTCTATATATCAATAGATATAGGCAAAATTCGCCCTCAGGGCTTGTAGGAGTTAGTTTTGAGATATCCATGAATATCAAATTGATCATAAATGTATGAAACTAATGTAAAACTCTATATATTTCATGAATTTGAGGAATAAAGGGTTCGATACGTGTTTTTGGCTTGATAATTTTATATATAAAGACTGTTTTGATTCATCTTTCATATGTAAAGACTTCAGCTGCTAATAAAGTTAATGGTTAGTTTTGTGTTCCTTCTCTAATTATCATCTTCCTGTTTTTCTTCTGAAACATTGTGTTGATGTTATATGATGGTATGAAAAATGTTTATGTGTTGAGAAGGTTGCTTTAAAGGATTTTCAGTAATCTTTTCCACATTGGTGTTTCTTCTCCTTAAATCTTGTTTGGAATGATTTCTAGATAAAGGTTTATTCTTCTACTGCATAAGGAMATTAAGGACACGGTTTGTTTATTGGTGGATATATCAGTTTTGTCTTTCCCTTCTCTTAATCACATCACCCAAAACCTTAAACCATTAATCATTAGTTTTATTTACCTAATTTGTTGCACCTAGGTAAGTAATCTTTATAGATCAGACCTTYATTTCCCTTCAAACTAAGCAAGGATCTATCCACCTCTAAAACCCCTATTTGAAATTTTTTAAACAAGGTGTGCTAGGCTTGACTCAATAGCAGTATTGAGTTGACTTCTAGTAGTAAACCCCACCATAAGCCAAAGAAATGTGACCTTTTGTTACACCTTTCCTAGTGACAAACACCATCAGAAACTAGGACCATACCATTGATGAGGAAAAGATATGAAATGATCTTACTCAAACATTTTCAGATCTCACTTGGCTAAAGCAAGATAGACGGGAATATCACCCTATGTTTATAGCCATCAAAATTGGTATCATAATTCACAAGTATTGTTTACAAGTGCTTAGGCTGGTTTTTTTATAAATAAAAGCTTGCTGAAAATTTCATTATTTATGTAATTATTTGAACATAACAGATGTTGAAACAAATATAGAGATAGAAGTAAAAGACACCAAGTCAAAAGTCAAAACAGATCAGACATAAAGCAATCGTTTATTTCATTCTAATTCATCAAAAGAATCGTTCTCTTTACAAAATTTCCTGAGGAAGTTTTGGACCAAAGTCAAACTTAGATGTCCCCGATGAAACATACAAAAGGACTTCTGATAGAAAGTAAAAAACTGAACTTAAAAAGATGGATCATCTTGCCATAGATTGTTTCCCACTCGACTCTGCACAATAGCCTTTGTCAATCATGAAATATAATTCACAAACAAACAAGTCTACACAGACTATCAAAGATAGATCAACACCTCTGGAAAAAAAATGTGTTTGAATGATGTAATTCAGCCCTGAATCTTGTTGTCTACAATAGGACCTTGCTATCATAAAAAAGAATTAGGCTTCTAATGAATTAAGGAATGAATGAAAACTAAATTATCTCAACAAAACTCAAAGAGCAAACCTTAGTATGCTTATCCTTCTATTCTCTTCTTGTTCCTCCTTTTCATTTTTCCTTTAAGCAAATTAGAATTGGTTGAAGTAGTTGAACTACTTCTTTAATTAAGTTAACTAAAACTCAACCAACTTTTTAGTTAAGGGGAAAAAGCAATAAAATCATCATAATGATTTTAAATAAATAATAACTAGTAGGTGGGACCCCTTGTGACTCCCTTTAGTTTTTTAGCAATCATAACACAACCAGTTATTCAAACAAAACATCTGTCCTTGTGACTCCCATCATCACTTCCATAATTTGACAATTTATATCAATGATAATTGAAATTATTTCCAAAATATATTACCCATATATCCAAAAAATAGTTTGTTGTCCAAAATTTCAGAAGTCAATTGTTCTCAACAATTAATAAATAAAAACTTAAAATCCATATTTTCCACTCTCGGAGGCAATCTTTCCCTTGTTGTTGTTTCCACCTTTTGATCTCTCAGAATTTGTCTTAGGATGTGTGGATCCTTTAGGCCTAATCTCACTCATCACATGAGA
>JASDQU010102659.1:100504-137830 GCA_032191745.1 Picea mariana
CTCAAGGTACAATGTATGTAAAAAGAAGAACTACAGTTTCTAGGCAATTGTGTGTCCTTCACTCCAAGACGACCTCGCAGAGAATGGAATTTCTACTCAATGAAGGTCTTCGTGAAAATGTCTATCGTCTATTTTGTTGAAGGACATAAATGTAAGTCTATGATCCCCTCGTGTACTAAGTCCCAGATGTAGTGCATGTGGATCTCGATGTGCTTCATCCGCTACCTCTGAACTGGATCTCTACAGAACTTCAGAGTGCTCTAATTGTCACACTAGATGATGATCGACCGATGGAACTGAATGCCCAACTCAGTGAGAAAATGTTGTAGCCAAATAGCCTGAATGGTTATGTTAACTACCCCTCTGTACTCTGCCTCGGCTGAAGATAGAGAAATGGCAGCTTGCATCTTGCTCGACAAACAGATAGGCCCGGAACCAAGACTAAGTGAGTAACCAGATGTGTACTTGCGATCAATGTTATTGCTAGCCCAGTCGGAATTAGTAAACCCAATGAGATATAATGTAGAGTCTGATGCATAATGAATCCCAAAAGCGATGGTGCCCTGTACGTATCGAAGGATATGCTTTGCATCTTTCCAATGTAGCTCATGCGGCTCCTGAATGAACCTGGAAACTACGCCAACTGCATATGAGAGGTCTGGTCTGGAGTGTGTGAGATACAACAAGCTCCCCACTAGTTGTCTCTACAATGTGCTTTCAACCAATGGAGTCTCCCTACCATCTTCAAGTTTGACTCCTGATAGGAAAGGAGTCGGAGCAAACTTGCAGTCTGTCATGTGAAATCTCTCAAGGAGATCTCGTGCATACTTGACTTGAGATAGTTTGATGCCTGATGCATCCTGACTGATATCAAGTCCAAGGAAGAAGTGTAGTGGACCCATGTCCATCATCAAAAACTTGTCATGAAGAATCCCCTTGACTACAGTAATCGTTGAAGTTGAGCAACCGGTGATCAGTAAATCATCGAAATACAGAACTAAAAGTAGAAGTGAATCAGCCATCCTGAGCATGTATACATTTGGGTCTGATTTACAACGTACAAAGTTTTGTGACAACATGTAGGATTCCATCTTGGCATACCATGCCCTCAGAGCCTACTTGAGGCCATAAAGTGACTTCTTCAATCGACAGACCAAAGATGAGTCCTGCATAAATCCCTGAGGCTGCTCCATGTAGATCTCCTCAGAGAGATCACCGTGAAGAAATGCATTCTTTAGGTCCATATGATGGACTTCCCATCCCTTGGTTGCCGCAATGGCAAGGGCCAATCGAATGGAATCCATATTTGCTACTGGAGCGAAGGTCTCATCATAGTCAATACCATGAACCTACTGAAATCCTTTGGTGACAAGCCTGGCTTTGTATCTGTTGATCTATCCATTCACTGTGCTCTTGGTCCTGTAGACCCATCTGCATCTGAAAATTTCCTCCTAGAAGGAAGGGGAACTAGATCCCAAGTCTGGTTCTCGAGGAGGGAGTTGTACTCCTCCTGCATGGTGGATTCCCAAAATGGATTTCCAGCAGCCTCACCATAAGACTGTGGATCTGAAGAATGAACCAAGAAAAGATGCTTGGAAGGCAATGGCTCAGTGGAAGTGATTGCAATAGGAAGCTACTCGAAATCAGATCGAATCCTCCTAGTATCGGTTGAATCACCTACGATATCCCCTGCATCTTGAAGAGTAGTATGTGCCCACTTGGGCCTCTGCTCTAGCTCTGCAACTGCATCTGGATGCTCTGACTCTATATCTGAATCTAAATCCTTTGATTCCTATGAATCATAACTCTCGTCTGAAGAAGAGTCGTCATGTGCATGATCATCATCTCAGACAAGTGGAAGAGTAAAGGTGTCTTCATGCGGCTACTAAGGTACATGCGGGACACTTTCCTCGAATTGGACACTACGCTCAATGATGAGCTGGTCTAAGGAAAGATCAATAAGCCAATATCCCTTCACACTTTCAGGGTATCCAACAAAAATGCACTCAGTGCTCTGTGGATCAAGTGCCTTCCTCTTTTCAGAGGGAATCCTAGCCCATGCACGTGAACCAAAAATACGAAAGTGGGTCACTTCCGGTTTCAGGTCACTCCAAGCCTCGTAGGGGGTCTTATCTTTGACAGATCTATGGGGAGATATGTTTTGGATGTATGTTGTACCCTTAAGTGCTTTGGCCCATAGTCTCTGTGGTAGTGACTTTTCATGCAACATGCAAGATGTCATCTCCTTTAGAGATCGGTTTTTTCGCTCAGCAACTCTGTTTTGCTTCGGAGTGTAGGAAACTGTATGATGCAACTGAATCCCTGCCTCATGGAAAAGATTTTGGATCTCATGATTCACATACTCTCCTTCGTTATCAGTTCAGAGGACTTTGATCTTCTTTCTGGTCTGTGTCTCAACCAGGGCTTTGAAATCTTTCAGGTGTTGAAAGACCTCAGATTTTTGCCTGAGAAAGTAGATCCAAGTGAAACGTGAGAAATCATCAAAAAAAATGAGAACAAACCTCGTTTTTTTATCGATGGATGTGGAAAAGGACCCATGAGGTCACTGTGGATCAAATCTAAAGGTGTGGAAACTCGTTGAGACTTTCCCTTGCCGAATTTCTCTTGAGGGTGTTTTCCGAGAACACATCCTTCACATACTCCCTTGGAGAAATGGATGTCTGGTAGACCATCAACTAATATGTGCTTGCTAAGCTCTTGCATGTATCTAAAATTCAAATGTCCAAACTTTTTGTGCCATATCCTACTACTTTCATCAGCATGAGTAAGCAATGAAGCAGAATCAGGTTCAATGAATTCAGAAAAAGTATACAATCTAGACTGATGATTTACCTCACCGATAGCAACCCTGGAGTTGGTTTGCATGTTGTAGATGTCCACGGAATTTGGTGTGAATATGACTTTCTTTCCGGTTCCAAAATTCGTCATCTGATACACGGAGAGAAGGTTGAGAGAAAGCTTGGGAACATGCAACACATTCTCGAAGCTTATGTTGGTGAGTTCAATCCTTACTTTGTCAGTGACTTCGACAGAAGAGTTGTCCCCCATCAGAATAGGAGGACCTTTGCATGCATCCAAAGAATAATATACTGCTTCTGAAGCAGCCATGTTATGTGATGCTCTTAATTCTATGATCCAAGCATCGAGAGAGGAGTTGATGGCAATCAAGGCATGGCTAGAATTGCCTTTCTTGGAATTCAGATCTTCTAGCTTCTTCTTCTTTGCACCCTCGAGGATGTGATCTCCAAGGTTGTTTTGCTAAAGTATTTGAGACATCAGATCTTATTTTTGTTGCATGCATGCAGATTCCAAATGGAATCCTTTGTGACAATATGTTCATTTCTCTCCTTTTCTTCCCTTTTCTCCTTTAGATCCAGAGGCATCGGTGAAGGGTTTTGTGTACCCTTCCTTCTTCGTATGTGCATGATATTTCCACTTATATTTGTCTTTAGATTTCTGATATTTGTGGTTGCCATCATGCACAGTGAGTGCATGCACCCTTGGGCCTTTGATTGTGCCCATGTTGATGAACTTGGTTTGCTCTTGTGTCAGGGATTCGATAAAGTCCTCAAGAGAAGGCATCTTCCAAGTGGCTCTAGAGGCGAATCTGACAGTATGGAATGTAGATATGAATATAGAGAATTCAGGACCAATCTTGGAGAGAATGGTGAGAACCATTTGTTTCTCCTCATTCTATTTATCAACCCCGCAAGCTTTGAGTTGTGACAGTAAATCCTTGAATTTTGTAAAGAAATATTGGATATTCTCGAAGCTTTTTGGATCCAATGTGAGAAGATCCACCTACAACATGTGTCCCCTTATCTCATCCTGTTTTCCAAAAATACCTTCCAATATGGTCCAAGCTTCATTGGGAGTCTTACAAGAAGATATATGAAAAAGGAGATCGAGAGAAATAATACTGCAAATTGTTCTGAGTGCCTCATCCATGTGATTTAAGTACTTGGATTTTTCTATGGCTGATGTCGGCTCTGTATATGTATTCATGGTTAACCTATACAACCCTCTGGATTGGAGATTTATGGCTATTTTCTCCTTCCATGCAAAATAGTTGTAAGGTGTAATAATGAATTCTTTTTGGAATTCCATATTTCCATTGTCTTCAATATTTTGTACCTGCAAAAATTTTTGGTGTAGCTTTTGCTTAGCAGTCTGTCGGCTCTGATACCATGTAAATGTGTTGAACCTGCACAGAATAGATCTATCTAAACAATAATACACACATTTGCAGAGAGAATTGGAAAAGGAATAAGAAGGAGAGAAAGAAATGGAAGAATTCTCATTAACCATTGTGAATAATGAATAATTTACACATGATATACTCTGTAAAACTCAATGAGTTTGACTTGAGGTGAACCAAGTCACCATAGTGGTGGTCTAGAGTGATATTTACACACGCCAGCAGTTACAAGAGTGAACTTCCACCTATTCTAGTCTCTCATACAGTTACGGGAGTGAACTGCCACCTAGTTGAGTTAACTAGTCAACTAGTCTTCAGTTAACTGACTGAACAACAAGTAATGAGGAGTTAACTCGGGGAATCAAGGCTAATGCACCACTCTGGTGATGATACCAAGGCAAGGTCGAATTATCATGGTGATGATCCCAATGTTGCATGGTTATGATCCCAATGCAACATCTAAACTCAACTCAACTAGTCAAACTGAAGTGTCAACTGAAAGAGAATATTCTCCAGGTGGAATATTCTCTCCTAAAATATAGGAGACTGGATAATGACTAATTATGACTAATAAACAAATAAAAACCTTAGGAAAAATAAATCTTAGGTGTGTGTGAAGTAACTCCAACATTTTAACATTCTTTGGAGACTCGGATGTCCTAATGTTCAAGGAGATGGTTTCACCCACCTTCCTTTTTTACTCCTGTTCTTCATGTCTCTCTTTATTGCCTACATCACTCGATGAAAACGAACTCTCTAGAGGATTCAAGCCTTTAGGAAAATTGTTATCTTCTATGGATATAATTTCTTTGGGCTTATAAGGTTCTTTTTGAATGAAATCGCATATGCTCTCATCGCTAGGGAAGACCTGCCAAGATTCTATATTTTCAGGGATATGTGAACGATATAGAGATTGAAAAGTACAATCAGGTCTGTGTGGCAGAATTTTTTGATTAGGAGAGGTTGCAAAAACAGCTAACCGATCAGCCATTGAGTTCAATTCCCTCTTAACATGAGTGATGTTGAAAGATAATACATTCGAGATAAGTGCCCAAATAGTTTGGGTGCATCATTTCATCAACTTGTTGCTAGGAGAGTATATCTTACGTACAAGGTTCACAACAAGCTCAGAATCTCCAAAAACTGAAAGGTGACCACAACCAAAATTATAGGTGTTTTCAATGCCTAATAATAAAGCTTTGAATTCAGTGACATTATTTGTGCAAGCAAACTCTAACCTGTAAGAAAAGTTATGAATTTTCACCACATGAGAGTACAAGATTATGCCAGCTCTGTTACCTTCACTAGAGCATGAACCATCAAAGTGCATGTGCCACATACCATCATCGAAATCAATTTGTTCCAAGGGAATGTTATCCACCTCAACAAGGATGGAATACACCCCTAGGTCCTCTTCTATATAGTTCACATTTGGTTGTGGGACACTTTCTATGAATGGTGAAATCCTTCCCTCTCTAAGGACTATAATGTTTTTACCATTCCAAGGAATGGATAAGTGTGTCATGTCGAGTGAGAGGTATCCACCTGTCAAATCTTGCCAATCTCTTCCTAATATGATTTAGTGATTGCTTACTGGCATATCAATTACCTGAATGCTAATGGTTGTCCTTATTTCAGGGTGTGCGCACAAAACCAAGGTCACGTCTTTAATCTCACCTATGGTCGTTTGTTGTAGACTATTATAAGAGAGCATGCTCATGGCGTTTTCATTTGTACAAGACAATCCTAGCTCTTCCATAATAATATTCGACATCACACTTGGGCCCGAACCGCCATCAATGAGGCAACAATGGGCGATCTTATCCATAATCTTTACAGAAATATAAAAAGGGAGATTTTTACAGGGTGTCTAAAGTTATGTACATCAAATTTATTTATAGATGAATCCTCTTCATTTACCTCTTCAAAGAGATTGGCTACAACAAAATCTTTTCCTTCCATGAATTGTTTTAGATGCATGTGTTGTTTAGGGAAGACAACCATGTACAGAAGGGTTGCATCTGCTTTGATGTTGGCCAACTGATTTAGGATATTGTATTTGGAAGAGGGGAGAGAGGAAGTAGTTCCTTGACTGTTAGGAACCTTAGGAACCTGAATAGTAGCAAATGGTGAGGATGATCTCGGGCTTGAAGAATTGCAAGGAGGATCATATTTGTCTTTGGGAGCGTAGGATTTGTTCCTATTATTGATGATCATGACATCTTCTGGATCTACAAAATCTAGGACAACGATGGTAGTTTATGGTCTTTTACCAGCCACCCACCGGTCAAGGCATGCTACCTGCAAGCCCGCCCTTGGAATTGTTTCTTTTACTAATACCTTTTTAAAATTTAAGGGTGCATAAAAGAAACGACTTTAACGACATGCACAACAATATCTAACAAGCATGCATAATCTAAAATTTAGTTAAACGATAATTAAAATATATAGCAGAAATACATTCATATACATGTAAATGATACCATAACCGAGAGCACTTATCTTTATAAAAATATGACACCAACTGGCTGCAGACCAAGGACGTTCCACCCAATCATAAACACTACTATTCCAAATCTCAATAGTAGCGTCACCCCTGATCTAAGGCTATGAATCCACAAGGACGATTCCAGAGTGTGACTTGGCTTCCCAAACCAGTCATCTCTCACAGGTTTCCCAAACCAGTCAGCTCTCAAGCTCTCACATGCTTCCCAGCTCTCACAGCAATCCAAGTGCCCAGCTCTCTTCTACCCAGCTTGCACCACCCAAGAGAATGGACCTCTACCCTTCTCTGCCATGAAGTCCCTTGGGTAGTCATTCTCCTTATTCGGGCTCTAGCACAACTGGTCCACAATCTCAATGCTGGAACTCTCAGGACTTGTAGCTGTGAGCAACATTGGACACAAGCCAACGCATCTCAGACATGCAGGCCTCAAGTCATGGCTGGATCACACCAGTGACCACTACAACCAACTATCCCGTGGCTAATTCTTCAGCATCTCGGTTCCCTTTCCAAAGCCAAGACGCAGGTGAGGATGGATCAATGGATGGGTAAGTGAGTGCATGAAAGTGTGTGAGGGAAAGAATGGTACGAATGCAGAAGTGGAGGAGCGAACGAGCCAACGAAAAACTCCACAATCATACCATGGATGGGTTTAAGTATTTTCGTGGGGAATCAAGAACCTCCTGGCCTTCCCCAAGAAGCTCACATAACTAATCCCCTCCCTTAGGCAAAAAGGGTAATTAACATAGGAATAAACACATATCCCTTCAAGCTCCCCCTTTTGTGGAATCATATCCCCCTATAACTCTAGTCCTTGTCTGTCTAGTAGTCAGCCATGTATTTATTATTAATAATGATAAAAACATTACATGTCTTGGGAACACTGGACTTTTAATAATTGTTTGGGCACTCGGGCTTCTCAGCATTGTAACAATACATTATTTAAAATGGGGGTTCAAAACCTGGGGTGTTACATACCCTCCCCCTTATTTTGGCACTGTCCTCAATGCATATACAAAATAGAGATCAAAATCTCAAATTTATTCAAAAGTTGTGGGTACTCTGCCCGCATGGCATCTTCATGCTCCCAGGTATCATCTTAAGGATTGTAGCAGGTCCACTGAACTTTTACCAGCTCTATAACTTGATTTCGAAGCATTTTGACTTTTTTGTCCAATACCCGCACTGGATGAACCTGAAAATCTCCCTCTGTCTTTACCTGAATTAAATGTCAATCAATAACATGGTTAGGATCATGTACATATTTATTTAGTAAAGAGACATGAAATACATTATTCACGTTCATGGAAGTAGGAAATTCAAGCATGTATGCAACTGGCTGTATTTTCTCCAATATTTCAAATGGACCATAGAATTTGGCTGCCAACTTTGTACAACTACCCAATTTCAAAGAGCTTTTCTTGGGCTTCACTTTCAAAAGTACATGCTCCCCTACTTTGAATTCTCTAGTTGTCTTATTCTTGTCTGAATAAACTTTTTGTCTATCCTGAGCCCCCTTTAAATTTTGCTTGATCTTGACCACCTGGTCTTCCATGTCCTTGAGCAACTCTGACCCAAGTACCACTCTATCTGTTGGGTTGTCCTAGCTTACTGGAGTATCGCATTTCCTACTGTACAAGGCTTCAAATGGGCTCATTCTCAATGAATCTTGATACCCATTATCATATGCAAACTTAACCAAGTGTAAGTAATCTTCCCACTTAGATGGCTTATCCATCACATACATTCTCAGCATGTCTTCAATTATTTTATTGACTCTCTCTGTTTTCCCATTTGTCTGGGGATGATATGTTGTGCTAAAGTTTAGATTTGTGCCAAATCCTTTAAACAATCCCCTCCAGAAATTGGAGGTAAACTTTGTATCTCTCTCTAAGATGATTGTCCTAGGTATCCCATGCAACCTATCAATTTCCTTCATGAAAATATCTTCAATATTAGCCATTGTATGAGTTGTCTTCACAAGCACAAAATGAGCAGGCTTTGTTAATTTGTCAACCACCACCATGATTGAATCACGTTGCTTATTCGTTCTGGGTAGTCCTGTGATGAAATCCATGGTGATCACTTCCCATTTCTTCTATGGGATTGGCAATGGCTGCAGCAAACCCGTTGGGTGCCTATGCTCAGCCTTCACCTTCTGACATTCCATACATCGAGCGATGTAATCCGCAACATCCTTCTTCATCTCGACCAAAATAACTAGCTTCTTACTGTTGTAATTGTTTTCTAGTAACCGGGATGTCGAGCATAAGAAACACCATACATTTCCTTCAGTACCAAATTCCTCGGTTCTCCAGAAATAGGAACATAGATTCTATTTTTATGCATGAGTAATATGTCTTCCTCTATCTCATACTCCTTTATTTTATGTTGTACATCTCCTTGTTGTAAGTTTTTCTTTACCTGTAGGTAATGCTCGTCTGTAACAAGACGATCTAAAATTTTTCTCTTCAAGTCTAACTGATGCATACTAACAGCAGTAGTATGCACGATATGCACTCTACTACTAAGTGCATCGACAAATTTATTCTCCTTTCCCTTGATATGCTTGATATCAAAGTCATATTCACTTAAAAATTCTAGCCATCTTGTTTTCTTGGCATTCAAGGTTGGTTGTTCAAAAAGATACTTCAGGCCAATGTGGTTTATCCTTAATTCAAATTTCTTCCCCATGAGATAATGCCTCCACATCCTCAAGGTGTGAACAAGGGAAGTAAGTTCAAAGTCATGTGTGGCATAGTTCCTCTCATCTTCCTTAAGCTTTCTAGACTCATATCCAATGACATGTCCATTTTGCATGAGGACTCCCCCAAGTCCTTTATTACATGCATATGTACATACCACAAAACTTTCATTTGGGTCAGTAATCTTTAACACATGTGCACTATTAAGTAATTCCTTCAACAGATTAAAATTATTTTCACATTTGAGTGTCCATTCAAATTTAGTTACCTTCTTTTGCAAAGAAGTGATGGGATGAGCAATCTTGGAGAACCCTACTATGAACCTTCTGTAGTAGCCAACTAATCCCATAAAAGATTTGACGTCTGACACATTTCTGGGTGTTGTCCATCCTCTAATGGCTTCGATCTTCTCTAGATCTACTGTTATGCCCTGCTTTGAAATAATGTGTCCCAAGTAATGGATTTTCTTTTGATAGATATAACACTTACTCAACTTGGCATACAACTGATGTTCTCTCAGTACTTGTAATACCAGTCTTAAGTGATGTTCATGTTCCTCTTCAAACTTAGAATAGATAAGTATATCATCTAGGAATACTATGACAAACTTATCCAAACAATTTTTGAATATGCCATTCATTAAGCACATGAATACATCTGGTGCATTGGTCAGTCCAAATGGCACCACTACAAATTCATAATGCCCATACCTGGTCCTAAAGGTTGTCTTATGAATGTCTTCTTCCTTGATTCTTACCTTGTGGTATCCTGCCCTCAAGTCAATCTTTGGAAATATCTTTGCTCCTCTTAGTTGATCAAAGAGGTCATCAATTCGGGATAGATGATACTTGTTCTTTATAGTGTACTAGTTCAGCTAAAATAAGTCAATACACAGCCTCAAGGTTCCATCCTTCTTTTTGACAAAAAGTATTGGTGCTCCCCAGGGTGAAACACTTGGACATATGTACCCTTTTTTCAACAATTCCTCCAACTACATTTCTAATTCTTTTAACTATGGTGTGCTCATTCTGTAAGGTGTTTTTTACACCGGGGCAACTCCTGGCACTAAATCAATTGAGAAATCTATCTCTCTTCTTGGTGGCAATCCGGTTATTTCTTGGAATACATCTTCAAATTCCTGTAGTACCGATAAATCTTCGAGGCTTGGCCCCTTTGTATTATCTAGCTCTTCCACATGAGCTGTATACAATTGAAATCCTTTCATAAAACATATTTTTAGCTGTAAGGCTGAAATCTCCCTTATAGAGATGGGTCTTGGAACTCCTTTCACAATGCTCTATTTTCCATTTCCATCAAGACATGTAAATGTCTTGTTATGACAATCTAGGATATCATGATGCTTGTCCAACCAATCCATTCCAATCAGAATATCATAAGACCCCAATGGTATGATATTTAGATCAATACTAGTATTCGTGCCATTAAGACTTATGGAACAACTTCTGACCATATCATGGATTCTTCTTTTAGTTCCAGTGGCTAACTGAACCAAACGTGCTTTTCCAAGTTTACTTTTCTCCAAATGTAATTTATCCACTATCTTAGGATCAATGTAGCAATGACTTGCTCCTGAAACAATCAAAATAACAACAGGTCGATTTATGATCTTACCTTCCACCTCAATCATATTGGACTGGTACTATGCTTGTCGATCATCTAAAGCTACATAGATTCTTCCCATGTATTCGATTGTTGTAGCCTCTTGGATGTTGTGCACAGTCTTCACTATGTCCTTTCTATGTGGGCAATCCTTGTACAAGTAATCGTCCTTGCATCCCCAACATTGGATTGGTGGTCTTCCCCTTTTTCCCAAGGAATCTTCCTTCACATACCGATCTTGATGATTTCTATTAGGCTCATTCCTATTGAAGGAAGGTTTGAATCCTTTCCTCCTCTGATCAAAATTCACATTTTTCTTGTCCTTCAAAGATTTATGCAGGGATTCTCTTCCCTGGTCTTGATCATACAGGTATTTAGCCTTCCTAATGGCCTCAGTCAAGGTCTTGGGTTCATCATACTTGATCTTTTCCTCATAAAAGGCTGGCAGTCCACTTAGAAATCTTTGTGTTTTCACTTTCTCATCACCAATGAACCTGACACACTTTAACAATCCCAAGAACTTCTCATACTCTGTCATAGTCATGCTTCCCAACCTCAGATCAAAGAACTCCTGCATTTTCTTGTCATAGAAATTCTCTGAGAGGTACTCCTTCTGGAAGTACTTCTTGAACTGCTTCCAAGTGATCCTACTTTCATTAACATGTTCCACTTGCTTCAGTTGGTCCCACCACATTGCAGCTTTCCCATGTAAATGGTAGGTGGCAATCCTGGCTTTCAGGTAGGACGAATAGTTATGCAACTGAAATTATCTCCTGAGCCCAAGAAACCATGCTTCGGCATCATCTTCCCTTTCTCTTTTAGCATCGAATGAAGATGGCTTGAGTGTCCTCAACTCTCCTTGCAAACTATTTACCTCTTGCTTCCTTCTTTGGTGTCTGACATGAGACACCTCTGGGCTGCTTGCAGTATCTTCCGATGCATAAAAATTTCCTTCTGAGTAAGGAGGTGGGTAGTGTCCATGAGTTCTACTGGCACTTCTGGAATAACCAACTCTTCCACGATCATCCCTTCTTTCATGGCACCTGCCTTCTTCCTCTTGTCTTGAGTTTGATCCCTTCTTCGTTTGTATCTGCAACCGATTTAAGCTCTTCAACACTCAAGCATTTATATATCTTTGATCTCTCATCAATATATCGTTGTCTGCTTTGTAGCTATGCACTTCCATCTTATGGCTTCTTACCATTTCTATTAAAATTTCTTGCTCTCCTTTTCCCTTGCGTCCATTGGACTCTGTCTCTGCATTACCAACTCTGGTATTCTGGCCTTCGACCTCCTTATCATGATTGGAGGTTCCCTTACCTTCTTCCATTTCTTCAATATGCATCATGAGTTGATGTGTTTAGACCCCTTAATTCTGCAAAATGTGCAAGTGACCATTTTGTTAGAATTATGCATATGATAAACAAATTTGCCAAACCATGCTACAGGTCTCTTTCTTTTTTGTTCATGGAGATAATATCCCAATTCTCTGAAAATAACAGTGTCTTGTTATCTTTGGCGGACACAAAATTTCATCATGTGCAGGTGCTTCCTTCAAACCACCTTCCCAGGTGACCACGACTAGAAACCGCGGCTAAACCCTTCCTTAGCACTTTTTTGTCTCGAAGACAACCAATTCGGCCCTTAGCGCTCCTTCCCTCAACTCTCAATCTACATATGACCATAGCCATAACCCTATGCTTAGATGGAAAAAAAGCGCTTGTCCAAATCTTTGAGACTTCGAAACTTTCAGCCAGGACCGGATCAACGGTCCTCGTCCTCTTTCACAATCAACGATCGAGATCCACTTCAGGACTCTACGCTTCAGGAGTCTCAACTTTTCTCGCTTGCCTCCTCTTAAAACACTTTTACCCAGAGTTTATGATATGTCGATGGGTGTCCTCCCACAGATCAACGGCTATGAATCGCTTTGGCTCTATAGGCTTCAGAAGTTTCAAACTTTCCTCCACACTATCTCCCAGAGTGCTTTCACCCAAAGTCGACGATCCTTCAACGTGTGTCTTCTAGAATCAACGGTCGATATGTACTCCGGCCTTTGGGCCTTCTGGAGTTTTCGACCCAACGCAACCTGTCACATCTTTCCCCTCTGGAGTGCCCAGTCTCTGAACTACACGATATGTCGTCACATGGAGAAATACTGAAGCAGACGCATGGCCCAATCAGGCGTTGACACATGTCACATTCTAACTGGCTTTTCAATACTCCAAATGCTCAGAACTTACTGACAGTGGCACACATCCCATGTGTTCTTGTCATTTCAGGTGATGTTTGCAAGCCACGTCACTTCGAAAATTTCAGGGTCCACATCACCTCCTGGTGATGTCATCATGCCCCCTCACTTGAACTATTCAGGCTTCAGGACTTCGAGTGTTTCCATACTAGCACACTTCCAATTCTCCCGAACTCTAAATTCCCAAACTGGCCAATTTGTCACCATGTGTCCTCCTGGATCAGACGACTAATATTCGCTTCAGGTCTTCACCCAGATTCCACATATTTACACCATGTGTTCTCCTTAATCTGATGGTTGAGGCTTACTTCAGCTCTTCAAACTTCAGAAATCTCAAATCTAAACTGAAAACATCTCAAACAGATTTCTCCAGAGTTACTGATCTGCTGACACGTACCTCTTGGTGATCGATGGTCAAGATCTACTTCGGCTATACAAAGTTTTGATGTTCGAGCCCTAACATGTCACATCACTACATGATTTTCAATGTGAGGGGGCACGCATCGGCGGTTTGGAGTAACCCTCTTTTTTCCCCACAATTCTCCTGACGATGACACATAACCCCTTGGGGAAACCGTGGTTTGGATTGCGGGACCACCTTGGGAAATTATCTCCCATGCAACTTGGTTCCCTGCAATGCCCCATGTCTGTTGATCTCACTCTCCAATGGGATCTGATGGTGGTGACCTTAACCCTCACTTCCTTTTCATCGGACAACCCATGTTCCCCTGTCCTTAGATCCAATGATCCTGGATATCTCATGATCCTACAGTGGCAATCTCTCCTGAATTTGAAGGGGACGGTCACAATCCTTCAAACCCCTTACAACTGATCTCTGACGATCTAGCTCATGCATAGATTCTACAAGACCATTCCTCCTGAGATTTTCAACTTCACGGTTAGAGTTCGATCTCGACCCCGAGACTCTGACCAGTAGACCCGACCCATATTGTCCCGGTGTTTCAACCAGAAGATCTGATACCAAACTGTAACATACCCAGCCACCCACCGGTCGGGGCATGCTACCTTCAAGACTGCCCTTGGAATTCTTTCTTTTATCGATACCTTTTTAAAATTTAAGAATGCATAAAAGAAAATACTTTAACGACATGCACAGCAATATCCAGCAAGCATGCATAATTTAACATTTAGTTAAACGATAATTAAAATACACAACGGAAATACATTCATATACATGTAAATGATACCATAAAAGAGAGCACTTATATTTCTAAAAAGATGACACCAACTGGCTGCAGACGAAGGATGTTCCACCCAACCGTAGACATTATTGTTCCAAATCTCAACAGCACCGTCACCCCTGACCTAGGGCTATGAATCCACAAGGATGGTTCCAGAGTGTTACTTAGCTTCCCAAACCAGTCATCTCTCACAGGTTTCCCAAACCATTCATCTCTCAATCTCTCACAGGATTCCCATATCTCACAACAATCCAAGTACCCAGCTCTCTTCTACGCAGCTTGCACCACCCGAGAGAACGGACCTCCACCTTTCTCTGCCATGCAATCCATTAGGCAGTCCTTCTCCTTATTCAGGCTCCAACGCAACTGGTCCAAAATCTCAATACTAGAACTCTTAGGACTCACAGCTATGAGCAATGTTGGACACAGGCCAACGCATCTCAGACATGTAGGCCTCAAGTCACAGTTGCATCACACCAATGACCACTACNTCTTAGGACTCACAGCTATGAGCAATGTTGGACACAGGCCAACGCATCTCAGACATGCAGGCCTCAAGTCACAGTTGCATCACACCAATGACCACTACAGCCAACTATCCTGTGGCTAATTCTTCAGCAACTCGGTTCCCTTTCCCAAGCCAAGACATAGGTGAGGGTGGATTAATGGATGGGTAAGTCAGTGCATGAAAGTGCGTAAGGGAAAGAATGGTAGGAATGCAGAAGTGGAGGAGCAAACGATCCAACGAACAACCCCACAATCTGACCAGGGATGGGTTTAAGTATTTTCATGGGCAATCAAGAACCTCCTGGCCTTTCCCAAGAAGCTCATGTAATTGATCCCCTCCCTTAGGCAAAAAGGGTATTTAACATAGGAATAAACACTTAGCCCCTCAAGCCCCCTCTCTTGTGGAATCATAGCCCCCTATAACTCTAGTCCTTGTCCGTCTAGCAACCAACCATGTATTTATTATTAATAATGATAAAAACATTACATGTCTTGGGCACACTGGCCTTTTAATAATTGTTTGGGCACTCAGGCCTCTCAACATTGTAACAATACATTATTTAAAATGGGGGTTCAAAACTTGGGGTGTTACAGTTATCAATGGTTTTTTCCTCAAGCCTATGAAAATAGGGGGAAGGTAATGCATTGTAGTAATGCATGAAAGCAGCTTGGTTCTGAGGTCAAATGAGTTCAAGGATATAATTGTATAACTTAGTGAAATTCATGTTGAAGGACTTGATGGTCTCACCATCCGTACAGGCGATGTTATTGTACTCCTGTAACTACTCAGTTGGGATTTTAGGTTGCCCATAAGTGGATTTTAACCAATAGACTAACTCCTCCCAAGTAGACAAAGTTTTAGGAGGAAGGTCAAAGAAATTGGTCACAACCTTTCCTTCTAAGGAATTAACAAATAAGCGCATTCAAGTATCGTTGTCATTGGATCCTATGTTGTGACAAGCAATGGAAAATGCCACCAGGTGTTCATTTGTAGTGACAGTGTTATTTCTCGAAAACCTAGGAAGATGCTCTTTGAATTTAGGAAGTGGATGAGTAGCAGGTCCTAGGTTAAGAGGAGAGGAAACATGCCACAGTGCGGTTGTGGCGTCTTCTTCAAATTGAAAAATCCCATACTTTTTTATTACTTTAGTAGTTTTGTGGTAGATTGGACCAGGATATGGTGGCTATATAAGCTACCAATCACCGATGAAGGTGAAGGCTGAGAGGAGGAAGCACTTTCAATGCCACCAGAGCCACCACTAGATGTTATCTTATGGATGATAGGTGAGGGAGAGAAAGACGAACTGGATGAATCAGACAAAGTTATCCTTAGAGCACTTTGTTGGGTAGATAACACAATGCTCCTTCTTCCTATTTCAGCAATAGGATTAATTTCAGGTGATAAGCCTCTTCTTCTCCTAGAAACACGAGGGTCTAAGGACATGAAAAGAAGGTCGAAGCTGAAGAAACAAGAAGGTTATTGTTGATTTCTAGGTTGTCTACGTCTAGCTTCCCAATGTTCTTGGGCACTAATGTATTGTTCAATCGCTGCCCATGAATGATTAAGCTTAGACCAAGTATTAGCAGTGTCTAAAACGGTGTTAAACAGATTCAAAGCAATGTTGGTCTGATCTTGAAGACTAGGCTCAATATTGGGTTCCCTTGCAACAGGTACAGTCATTAAGAAATAAAACAGTGAAAGAATCAATATTAGAAAATTAGATGTATTCGATGATAATCGAGCATAAAAATCAACCAGAGAGATATCGAAGATCTCCCCAGTATGGTCGCCAAATAAATGTTGAGGAAAATATATGAAATGATCTTACTCAAACATTTTCAGATTCCGCTTGACTAAAGCAAGATAGACGGGAATATCACCCTATGTTTATAGCCATCAAAATTGGTATCATAATTCACAAGTGCTTAGGCTGGTTTTTTTATAAATAAAAGCTTTCTGAAAATTTCATTATTTATGTAATTTTCAAAACATAACAGATGCTAAAATAAATATAGAGACATAAGTAAAAGACACCAAGCCAAAATTCAAAACAAATGAGACATAATGCAATCGTTTATTTCATTCCAATTCATCAAAAGAATCATTATCTTTACAAAATTTCCTAAGGAAGTTTTGGACCAAAGTCAAACTTAGATGTCCCCGATGAAACATACAAAAGGACTTCTGACAGAAAATAAAAAACTAAACTTAAAATGTTGGATCAACTTGCCACGGATAGTTTCCCACTCGACTCTTCACAATAGCCTTTGTCAATCATGAAATCTAATTCACAAACAGACAAGTCCACGCAGACTATCAAAGATAGATCAACACCTTTGAAAAACAAGTTTCTAAATGATGTAATTCAATCATGAATCTTGTTGTCTACAATAGGACCCTACTATCATAAAAAATAATTAGGCTTCTAATGAATTAAGGAATGAATGAAAATTGAATTATCTCAACAAAACTCAAAGAGCAAACCTTAGTATGCTTCTCCTTCTATTCTCTTCTTGTTCCTCCTTTTTAGTTAAGGGGAAAAAGCAATATAATCATAATAAGGGTTTTAAATAAATAATAACTAGTAGGTGGGACCCCTTGTGACACTCGTTAGTTTTTAGCAATCATAACACAACTAGTTAATCAAACAAAACATCCCTCCTTGTGACTCCCATCATCACTTCCATAATTTGACAATTTATATCAATGATAATTGAAATTATTTCAAAAAATATATTACCCATATATCCAAAAAATAGTGTGTTGTCCAAAATTTCAGAAGTCAATTGTTCTCAACAATTAATAAATAAAAACTTAAAATCCATATTTGCCAATCTGGGAGGCAATCTTTCCCTTGTTGTTGTTGTCATCTTTTGATCTCTCTGAATTTGCCTTAGGCTGTGTGGAGTCTTTAGGCCTAATCTCACTGATCACATGAGAGAACTCATCTCTCAAATGCATGCGAGAGGACACAGATTTATCAGAGTCATTTGAGGGTGAGGAATGGACAGAAGTGGATTCTCCTTTGTTTGGGGCATGGTGGGCCTCGGTTTTTAACCTTTTTCTTGCATGAGAAGACTCTACTAGTGAGTGGATAGGGGCAACTTGGACAATTTGATGAATAGGTGGAGGAGCGGGTAGAGACAAGTTAGGCCAGCCACGATGTTGGGAAACTGTTGGGTGGACAATCTCTTTCCATCCATCGTTTTTGGGGACTTCAAGTTGCAGTGAGACATGAGGAGGCACTAGGATACCAGGGGCCTGTGGGGCTTGGAAGGGAGGCCTTTCAAGCCTAGGTTGGACCACTCCTTTCCCAATCTAGTTAAAAACTCCAGCTTGAAATAACTGGCCTAACTCTTGCAGGTCTGCATGAAAGTGTATAGAGAATCTTGACCTTCTAAGGGCCCCTGTTCCAATTTCCTCTTCCTCAGTTACCCCTGCCATGGCTACCTCTGCTGAAAAAACTCATTCATGTATGCATAATTGATTAGCAAATAGTTTCTTTAACAACCATACATGACAACTCTTTTAAATATTAAATAAAATTTGGTTTAGCAACATATTAGACTCCTGCAATTCAATCCATACAAAACCTTTAATAGTTGTCAATGAGAAGGGGGTGAACAAGGGTTCTGCGATATGCTAGGGGTTGTATTGAGAGAAAAATGTTAAAATGAGGGGGAAGAGATCATGATTACTGCTCACAGACATCAAACAATCAACTGTATCGTAAACCAAAAGAATATATCACTGTAATTCATCCCTCGATCCCTTAACTGTCATAATACATAACTTATCTTAACTATAATTAAATTCTAGGAACAGGGAGTCGATAGTGAATATGGGAAGGTGAGGGGAATTGTAATGAGCGAAAAGTAAAATAATGGTAGGGGAAAAGAGCGAATATTTTTCGAAAAACCAATTAAGTAATCCATAAAAGTAGTTATGTATTCAATACAACTATTCCAACACCAATTAAACAAATATTGTGACCAATTATACAATTACTGTGTTTTAAAACTTGCTCACTGTCCCACATTCAATTTCTTGAAAAAAATTCAATTAACACAGAATATAATCATACTCAGAATCGTCATGACTTTCACCCATATTGTTTAAAAGAATTGTGTTTCTTTTCATTTCCTTCCCTTTTAT
This sequence comes from Picea mariana, assembly GCA_032191745.1. Lineage (NCBI taxonomy): Eukaryota > Viridiplantae > Streptophyta > Pinopsida > Pinales > Pinaceae > Picea > Picea mariana. The sequence continues at coordinate 119,668 of JASDQU010102659.1, forward strand.
ATTTAAAACAAAATCCAAGGAACACACAGTCATATTGCTTCAACTTTGTTCAGCATAAAAAAACAACAACCACTGTCCATAATTTAATTTCTCAAATCTAACATGGACACAGGTCTTTTCTGAGTTGAACTGACTCTTTTTAAAGATGCTTGATCCCATTCCTTTGACAAATTTAACAATTAAATTTGCAATGAAACCATACTACCAAAACCCCATGCTCATCTCTAATGGTGCAATAAAACAAAATGATGCACGATGTCTACATAAATCATATACAGTACACAGCCAAGCCACAGTTATCAACTCTTCAACTTGCAATAATCCTAATCGGGACAAATTAAACACACAACAAACACCAACTTCAATTTAAACCACGTTGTAGGAACACATGGACCAAGGCATAACACAAAGAGGCACCTCTATGACTGTACATATCCAATTACTCCCAATCAATCCACTTATAACAATGTTGAGTTATCGATTCAACTATCACAACAAAAGGATGTAGCGACTGTATCCCCATTATCATTTCCAATTACAAATATCCAATCAACCCGATCAAACATAGACTTTCCAACAATCAAATCCACTATCAATACTACTCAACCAACTTATGACAGTCAACAAGATGTCTAACAAGGTGTGATTGGTTTAGTTTATCAAAATCGGGCTCTGTAAATAATGAACAAAATAATCAAGGGTTCACTCAGTCACCAAACACAGGGAGACTAGAGGTCGACCATATCGACAGTAGGCGAGAGACCCTTGAGACAAGAACGATAGAGCCACAAGCCTCATAACCCTTAGCCTTGTAGAATAGGGTGACAGTTCAACACCAGGTAAGGTAGACCACGATTTAGAAGGGAAGATATTTCTCACTGGCTAGTAACCAACACCAAGAACACGCATAGGCATAAGCATCGTGTTTTTTCCCAATAGCCAAATTAATGATGATAGAAATGCAGAGCCCAGGTACTACCAACAACCCTAAAGCATGCTTCTTGGCATAATAGCCACCTCATAACCAACTATCCAAATACCAATAATGAAAAATGAGCCCATGACCAGGTGAAAAAGATATGCAGTGAACAAAAGGTGGTTCAAAACATACACATCAACCCCAAAGCACCAAATACAACTGGGTGTGGTTACCATAATTGTGAGGAGATGGCCAGCAAAAACCCATAAGGACAACAGAGAGCCATCACGGTTTCCACCACATGGAAGAGCTAATGAAATCACAACTTCAACCATTGATTTTTCCATTTGCAACGAATAACACACACAGTCATTCCAGAGAAAACAACACGCGTTTTCACAATTCCCAACCTGAATAAAACACATACCAACACATTATCGAGCCAACGTTCATTTCATACACAAAGTGAACTCATGTATGGGCGAAAAGAACCATACTTGTAACCAATGGCCTTAAAAATGCGAGTTGGTCGAGCAGTTCCTTCCACGCCTAAATCTCGAAGCTTAACCACAACAAAATCAAATGAACAATAACCATGCTAGGGTGATGACCAGTGGGAGAAGTATGGAGTGATGTGTATTTACTGCACATCGCTTCCATCCTCCATTTCATTCAATTTCATAGTACATGACAACCACCCAAACCATACCATTAATTCAATGCATCAAAACTTGCATCAAATGTGCTAAATATAACTCAATACAAATCGTATAGCCACTAACATTGCTACTTAGGACTAATATTAATTTCTTTAAATTTCATTTGCACATAGTATAGCATAACATAGCATAGCATAGTTCCCTTTCTTGGATATTTTTCATATTGCTCTTGTTGTTACTAACATGTGTCTTGTGCAGGTAATGAATCATGGCGACAATAGAAAATGTAATAACAATAAATACAAGTCATTCCTCCATGGAATTTAGAGCTTAGAGCAACAGAACCACCACATAAAATGCATTATCCATCTGCCCTTATATCGCAAACAAAACCAATATATCATCGTCAATCATATAGAAACTTGTAAACAACATTGAAAAAACATCATAAAATGTGTAATAAGACTATCTATGATCCTCCAGTCTATAAGGGGGTCACACCTACTAGTATTATATATCATTTAGCATAGTTTAAATAATAGGCTTAGTAATACTTTGCGGGCGAAATTCTCGTTGCAATTTTTATCATCAACAACCATGTCACTCTTGATACATCAATTATTAAGGTGTCGCATAGGTGAGATGTATGAGTGTTAGTCCATGCCAACCATGAACAACATAATAATTAATCATCCACCAATGATATACCATAGCACGAAAGAGCATCTCACAAATATCAATCAAGCTGGGATGTGAAACCATAAAATCCTAACCCGAAAGCTCCATCAACCAAATATATGAAACAATGAAGAGAGAACTAGGTAGGTACTGAGACAATCCACGACATAAGACACTTCTCATCAGATACTATTAGTATCCAGCCCTTGGGGGGTTAGAACCATCATTCATGAATCAAGATGCAACATTCTCTAGTTATAATGAACAAGTACACCAATGTAATACCATGATGATGTATCATGCTCCAAAATTATCAAAAAGTATACCAAGAGGGTGATCAACAAGGTAAGCAATCACCAAGTAGTAAGCACAATCACAATCCAACCAAGGAGAAAAGAGATTCCCTTGTTGAGTTTTCATAAGCTTAGGTTAAACATGAAGTTCATTCCATTTTAGCATTTCACTTTAACCATAAGCAATAATGTTGCAACAACCAAGATCACAAGAAGAAACACCATGCACAATAACACAAGAAGTATCCTGGGAAACCCTTCTCAACAAGGGAAGAAAACCCATCCAAATCCTTTGCTATATTATTCAAGAGAAATACCTCCACCAAGATAAACTCTAGCACACAAGAGGGTGCTTCAAACCCTATAACTTTAGCACCCAAGAGAGGTGAGCACCTTTTCCCAAGTAGATGTGTTTGCTGAAATTTCCAAACTCACAAGGAAGATATGACTCCACAATGGGGAATCGTGCCTTACTTATATTAGACTTGACCAATCAACAAAGGAGTTTATTGGCTCAATAGGGCTGACCTCTCTAAGTCACTTTATTATTATTATTATTATTAGCAATATTAATTATATTTTAAATTTATTATTAATCACATTAAGGTGGGGCCGACATGTACCCTTACACAACAATTAGGGTTACAGGAAAGTCTGACTCTTAAACAATATATAACAAAGGATCCGATACACCCACTAGGGGCATAACCATAGGGATGTCATAGCTCTAACTCATTGCATTAAACAGAAGAACCAGATCTACATTCGTTCACTTGTGCTCATCCATAGGCACGTCCACTCTACAGATCTCTATTCCCACTACCTCACACAGGAGAATCATCTTGAGTTTTCTCATCAACCCTGCTGCTCAAAGAAGGCTAATCACATCATCTTCATTTCTGTTCACATGACGATGTGCCCAACACTTTTGGGATTTCACACGTGTTATCAAGCTAATTTTTAAGTGTGGACACAAATCAATCCCCCAAGCTTCACTACGAAACTAGAGCAAAACAAGACAATACACTACTCTTTCCTTAAATTTCAATTATCAAATTAGAAATGGATCTAGCACATACCTTTTAAATATTGAAGATCCGACTTCACCAATGTTATCCAAGCTCCGTCACGAGGCTTATGGATAAATATCTGCAAAAGAACACAAGCCAACGAAGACAATAATAATAGATTCTATTTGATATGAAACTATGTATGTGATCAAGGAACCGTACAATATGAACAAATAACATTCATATAGGAAAGAAAAGTATATATGTATTAAGGAATATGGAAGAAAGATATAACCAGATGCCTTGATTTTGTCAGGTTCCTTCCAATAGTTCTTTGCTTCCCACACACTTCTAATCCACGAATTTTGAGACTGTAGATATGATATCTACTCAACACCTATCTTGACAAAGCAAAGCTCAAAGCCAATATACAAGCTCTAAAGAATCCAAGCTACAAAACCCAAGTTCAATCCAACCTAACCTTCTCCATGAGAGCTCCTCTCCTTTTATAAGCTGAAGAGGATAAGGTGAGGAGGTTAGGATGACCCCACTAAATCATGAAAGCGAGTAAGATCCAAACCATTCGGAGGCCATCTCACCATAGAAGCTTCTCCTTCTAGAAGCATCGAGAAGATGCTCGTTTTTCCCACGTACAGAAATCGTCGCACCCTAGATATAGTGCAACCTTTGATGATGTTGCAGTCTAGATTTAGAGTAGGGTGCGGCGATCAGGCATCGCCGCACCCTGCATATAGCGCAGCCTACGGTGATCTCCCTTAATAGGGTTTTTACAAAGGAAAATACAATTTCTTCTCTTAGGAAAAGTTTTTCTCCCTTCTTTCTTCAGGAATTTGGGCCACTGATCCTTCTAAAGACAAAGGATAGGTTTACATCATTAACGGTCATAGGGATGACAAAAATAATGTGTAACAGAGAGCCCCCCAAAGTATGAAGTTAGAAGATAGTGATAGTTGAAATACTTTTTTGAGTGTGTGTAGGGAACAAGGAACATGTCGGTCGGAAACCTGCCAACAAACAAGGAATTACAGTACAATAATATATCATCACTGAAGTAGGCATTCCCATACTTAGAATACAAATGAATCAAAGCATAAATGCCGACATCCAAAGATCCATGTCAAGTAAGATAGGTCATAGCCACCAAACATACACTGTGGATCCATGCCAATATGACTCAAATCTGAACATAGCCACCAAAAATACATTGTGGATCTATGTGTTAAAGACTCAAATTTGAACATAGCCACGAGACATACATAGTGGATCTATGCAACAGTACAATCTGAATATACTCCAACACAACCTAAATCTATTAGAAAATATTCAGGGTCTTCATCTCCACCACTCTATAGTACGGATCTAACCATGCGAATACATGTGCTAAAGTCGAACATGGTAGAAACCACTTGATTACCAGTCATTAATGAATATCGTTAACAAGTGCGAGGGAAGTCACCATTAATGGAAATGACTCCCAAGGTACTCTAGTACAATACAACTAATGTGAATTAATGAGTTCAAGTCGAACACTCGGCGGAATCTCTCAATCAAGGGTCAATGATGAAAACCCACTGTCAAACGCGAGGAAACCTGCCATTAAGGCATGCAAGTTCTAAGGTACCAATTAGTTTCTAAGTCTAATTCTTGGATAATGAGCTTAAGTCAACAGGAAAAGACTCATCACAGGAAGCCCTTAATGTATCCTTCATCAATGACATGAAACAGGTAACAAGATTTGAAGTAGATCAGAGTAACAAATGATTGAGGACCGACTCAGGGATGGTCGATGCAATAGAATGCTTAAGGACTACATAAATGACCGACACAATAGAAGGCTTTCTGGATTGAACTTCTCTTTGAACATATTGACGACACGACAACTATCTTGGAAACACCGACTCAAAAACAGGTATCACAGACCGAAGGGTAATCTTATAAAGGAGTATGATCAAGAAACAAGTGGATTTTCCAACCTAGACACAAAGCGAGTGAAAGGGTGTCATGTTCAAAAGTGACTCTTCCATAGAATATAGGTTTAGATACATTTCTTTCCCAATTTTTCCCCCACCATTTCTGGCGAGTACCTCTTTGTTTTTACACAAGCTTGAGGAGGATAACATATGCTTGAACTATAAGCTCATCCTTTGGATGAGTCCTTCAGAGTATTCTTAACGAACCCTAGGAAGGAGTGTTTCAGTCCCATATGGGCCTTTCGATGTTTGTTTTACGAGTCCAAGGAAAGAAAACTCAAGGGTTTTTCATGTTTAGAGAGTTTGAAAAACACTTAAAGAAAACTCCACAAGGTCCTTTTTTGTAAATTAATCTGACGAGACCAAAAAAATGATAATTTATCGCTTGCCAGATGTTTTCTTCAAATACTTTTACGAGCGTGAAAAGAACAAGATCGCTCGGCAATATTTTCATGTTTAGAGAGTCTGAAAAGAGCTTAAAGGGAACTCCACGGGGTTCATTTTTCGTATAGCCTTTACAAGTCCGAAAAAGTGATAAAAATATACTCGGTTACATTCTCAGGTATTTACGAGCATGAGAAAGAACAAAGACTAAGCTCATGATTGTTTTCATTTTTACGCAAGCTTAAAACAAAACAAAACTATGCATGGGATAGATTTTATTTTTACACAAACTTAAAAACTAAACAAAACTATGCTTGGACCTGGTTTCATTTTTACACAAGCTTGAACCAGAGGAAACTATGCTTGAGGTAGGTGGTTTCATTTTTACACAAGCTGCTTGAACCATAGAAAACTATGCTTGAACTTCCTAATGCATTATCCAAGGATGGTTGGTACTTAGCCCCCAGCATAAGAGGATAGCAACTTAACTTTAGCATGAAGTTCAGAGACTGAAAGCATTGCCCCCCAAGCTTTGGTTCGTCCAACAACACAAGAGGATGAAAAGAAGCTTCAAATACTATATGTAACGAAGTACTTGACTCAATTAAAGAGGGAGAAAAACTATTTCATTTTTTAATGAGCTTGACACAAGAACAGGAACTATGCTCGAGAATCCAAGTTCAATCCCCATACCTCTGTTTCATTTTTTAACGAGCTTGACACAGAAACAAGAACTATGCTCGTAAAATCTGTTTCATTTTTTAATGAGGTTACTACAGAGATGCAAAAACTATACTCACAACTGGTTTCATTTTTTAAAGAGCTTGAAATCAGAAAACTATGCTCAAAGCTGGTTTAATTTTTTAATGAGCTTGAAATCAGAAAACCATGCTCAAAGCTGGTTTCATTTTTTAATGAGCTTGAAATCAGAAAACCATGCTCATAGCTGGTTTCATTTTTTAATGAGATTCAAATCAGAAAACCATGCTCAAAGTTGTCTTCTTAATCATGGCTTCCAAGAAGATGAAGCTCTGGAAGGACACCATGTCAAGGGACAAAACTCGGTCATGGCTTCCAAGAGATCTTCACTCGATGGAAGAAACACACTCTGGAAGGAACCCANGACACCATGTCAAGGGACAAAACTCGGTCATGGCTTCCAAGAGATCTTCACTCGATGGAAGAAACACACTCTAGAAGGAACCCATGTCGAGGGTCGCGATAGGGGTAAGGAGGGCAGGATCCAATAGCCCTACCGAAGAGATCACCATGTCAACTACTAGATCCAAGTCATAAGAGAGTGAGATTATAGTGAGAGGATCACCTGCATCAGTAGCTGAAGGCATGGGAGACAATGACACATAATTGACCTATGGCGGGGGCGATGCCTACTACATATACAAACCATTTAGGGAATTCATGGAGTTGATGGTCAATTCAGGGCCAACAAATGAAAGTTGATCAATAGTCACCATTCTTCCATCGTGCGGGAAAGATATCACACAAAAAAGAGTGGACACAATAGCTTTCATGGCATAGACATAATCTTTCCCAAGGAGTAAATCGAAATCCAAGGGGTCTTGGACTACCAGGACATCAACAAAGATAGTTTTCCCTCCCAAAGTTACAGGAAACTGAGGAAGGATCCCTAAAGGATGACTAGTTCTTCTGTTAAAAGAAAACAGAGTCTCTGTAACTGGCACAAGATGAGGATAACCCAAATCTTGCCAAGCAAGAGAGAACAAAATACTAACGGACGAACCTTCATCTATCAACATCTGAGGAACATCCCGACCAAAAACTTGTACTGTAATCTTGAAAGGAATGTGAGAGGGAAGACGAGGTCCAGTTAGCACACCCCAATTAAAAAGGATGGCCTCGTTACTTGGAGGAGGTTCCACGGGAGAAGGAGGAATGTCCCCCATTACGGTAGATTATGTATCAACAAGAAAAATTTGGTCAGCATCAGGTTTACTCTCTATAGGATTGACTGATAATGACATCAAATCGACCACTTGGGTTTCATTCTCCAAGGGGAGAATGGGGTCCATAGGTTGAAATGGATCGACCGCTTGGGTTGCACTCTCTAACGAGAGAGTGGGATCGACCGAGGATGGGATCAGATCGACCGCTTTTCCAACTGATTCAACTAAGGACATGACCAAATTGACCGATTAAGGGGCCGAATTTAATACTCCATCAACGATAGGTCGGTCAAGAGTAAGCTTGCGAAAAGCAGCTGGAAGTGGAGGCTGTGAAACAGTCATGTCTTCTAGTAATTTCGAGGCTTCGTCCATATGAGGGCAAAGGTGGGTTAGATGAATCCCTTTGCATAACATGCACAGGAACTTGACTCTACTTTTCTTCTTCCCAACGGTATCCTAACAAGTTGACGAGAGGTCATCAGCATGTTGTTCAGAGGATGACAACATGGGTTGACGAGGGTGTGTAGACCATGCTTATATAACCTTGGATAGACCAGGGCAATCCTTCAGAAGATGGATACCCTTATAAATCCTAAAAGGGTACTTGGGCTTATGGGTTGTTTGGGTGATCCGGGTTGTTTGGGTGATATTGGCATCATCAACACTCCCACCACGATTAACAGTAACTGGTTKCTTTCCAACATGGCCGGTAGTGGTTGGAAGTTTGGACCCTTGCTTATTTTTCTTCTTCTTATTMTTCCTTTTCTTCTTCTTCTTATCCACTGGGTTACTAGCTGCAGAGCTTTCACTCGACGAAGAAGATGAAACGGAAGAAGACCTTGCAAGTGAAGAAGGTGAAGAAGGTGAAGGATCAACATGAGGTTGATTTTCTTGGGGGAAAGTGCTTACAAAAGAAGCATTAGYTRCATTTGAGATTACCCGAGTGGAAAAAAACCATACCGGTAATCCAATTATGAGACCTGGAAGGCTCAAAGTAGCGATGTGAGGAGGACCAATGTTTCTGTAATAAGGAAAAACAAAAGGTTCCCCTGGAAAAGGGGTTCCTTCATTGGTCATTCTGGGAACTGACCCCATTAAATAAAGATCCAAACTAGAGTCTTCTAGGGAAAACAAACAACACACGCTAAAAATATAGTAAGCAAACAAGCAAACAAAACCTTCTTACAATAAACGCACTAGTTGGTGATGAAATCTAACGTCACGAGAACAATATAAGAAGGGGTTGAGATAGAGCGGGTGGAAAATTTATGTTGATGACCTACTTAACGAACTTACACCCTGGTGAAAGATCCCACACATAATCATGGGTATACCTTCCAAGGAGCCTGAGTGAGTTTGGCCAACGTCGATTCCAGGTACCGTGAAGACTTACCCCTTCACAGTCACCTTGTGTAAAGACCCTAAAGAGATTGGCCACTAAGGTTACCAATTACGACAGTGATGCCTGGGGAAACAATTGACAGTCTGATCCACACGCAAAGGTAGGGTATCTAGCCTGAAATCAACTCGAAAGGCTTCCACTCATCATTGTGGGTATACCTTCAAGCGACCCCCATAATACGTGCAATCTCTACACCAAGACCAACAAAGAAAGGTGAGTAACTTTGCTAGTCTTAATGTGACCTCATGATTGACCCTTGTGTTAGAAGGGCTTCCTAGGAAAATATGTAATAAGTGGATTTCATCGCTCCCTAACTAGAGATTCTATGTTTGTTTATAGCTTTGGAAAGTTATCTTTCACACCTATTCCAAAACCCTACAACTAGTCTAATGTAGGTTTGCTACTAGAAAATATAAAAATGTCTAATCAATTTTTATAAGCACTTTGTTTTAAGGTTTTTGTTACTCAAGAGGAAAATGGCGTGGACTAAATGATTTTTTGACCGACTCTAAACAATGCAAAGAAATGAGAATGCAAATATTTCACTTCGATGAAAACTATATTACGAGAAGGAGAAAACGTTTATCATTCCCAGATGCACAATGTCCCAAAATTTTAAACTCATCAATATCAAGAACTTCAAGAAATGATCCAAAGAGACTATACACCAATACACGATTCTTGGCCCCCCAAAAAATGCCAAAAACCATGTAATTTCACTACTTCAAATGCAAGGATGCCCCCAATCTAATATGAAGCAATAAATTAAATTTTTTTGTTTCAAAGATAGCTAAAAGCAATAGAAAATCACTTCAAAACAAAAACAACCCAAACAAAGTTTCTCTTTAAACACGAGTTATTCAGAAAAAAGAAAAACAAGTTCTTTCACCAAACAATTCTAAAGAAAAAGCAATGCTTTGTAATTGAAAGACACTCAAAGAAAGAGATCAAATCTTTCAAAACAAAACAAGAAAAATCAAAGCAAAGATGGTTAAAAGTAGCTAAAAGATTGTCAAGTTGACTATAAACAGACTATAATCAAACCCAGAACTTCACCCCAGAATCATATCATAGATCTCGGCAAGGAAAACCACCAAAAACATTTTTTTCACAGTCGTCGTAGGTTGAGGGACTAACATAGTGCATCGATCCTAGATCGTCGCAGGCTGAAGAACAAATACAGTGCGACGACACCGCACTGTGTCAAAAGGTGAGGGTGCGTCGATCCTAGATCGTCGCACTGTCTCTCAAAGTAGGGTGCAACGATCAAAGGAAAAATGAAAAAATAAAAAGAAAGAAAGTTTTTCCGGTGAAGTTCAACAGTCAGAGAGTCGAGTTGGATCTCCGAGTGACTCAGAAAACAGAACCCAAGCAATCAAAGCAAGAAAGAAAAAAAAATAGGAAAACAATTTGTTCCCCAGTGGAGTCGCCAATTTTGTTATCGGGCTAATTGTTAAGTGCGAACACAAATCAATTCCCCTAGCTTCACTACGAAACTCGAAGAAAACATGATAGTACACAACTCTTTCCTTAGATTTCAATTATCAAATGAGAAATGGATCTAGAACATACCTTTTAAATATCGAAGATCTGACTTCGCTGATGTAATTGAAGCTCCATCACGCGGCTTATGGAGAAATATATGCAAAAGAACACAAGCCAATGAAGACAAGAATAACAAAGTCTATTTGATATGAAACTATGTATGTGATCAAGGAATCATACAATATGAACAAATAACATTCATATAGGAAAGAAAAGTATATCTATATTAAAGAATATGGAAGAAAGATACAACCAGATGCCTTGATGTTGTCATGTTCCTTCCAACAGTTCCTTAATTCCCACACACTTCTAATCCACGGATTCTAAGATTGTAGATCTGATAGCTACTCACAACCTATCTTGACAAAGCAAATCTCAAAGCCAATATACAAGCTCCAGAGAATACAAGCTACAAAACCCAAGATCAATCTGACCTAACCTTCTCCATGAGAGCTCCTCTCCTTTTATAAGTTGAAGAGGATAAGGTGAGGAGGTTAGGATGATCCCACTAAATCATGAAAGAGAGTAAGATCCAAATCGTTCGGAGGCCACCTCACCATAGAAGCTTCTCCTTCTAGAAGCATCAAGAAGATGCTTGTTTTTCCCACGTACAGAAATCGTCGCATCCTAGCGATAGTGCAGCCTGCGACAACGTTGCAGTCTAGCTTTAGAGCAGGGTGCGGCGATCAGACATCACCGCACCCTGCGTATAGAGAAGCCTGCAACGATCTCCCTTAATGGGGTTTTTACAAAGGAAAATACAATTTCTTCTCTTAGAAAAATTTATTCTCCCTTCTTTCTTCAGAAATTTGGGCCACAAATCCTTCTAAAGACAAAGGATAGGTTTACATCATTAATGGTCATAGGGATGAAAAAAATAATGTGTAACAACGCGTTCACCTTGTGCTCAGCCACAGGCACACCCAACTCATCATATCGCTTTTCCTACTGGATAATCATCCGAAGTTCTTCTCACTCTCTTCATGGAGGAGGTCATCTCTACGTTCTTAGCTCTGCCTCAGGCAGGAACCACGAACCCTTCTTAGGGGCTTTCTCTCAGGTTTGTAAGTTGAGATAAAGGCTTCACATAGCTGCAATGATCCACACCTCACAGGTTTGTAAGCTGGAGAATGTCTCACATAGCTGCATTCATCAACACTCCCTCTCATCTAGGGAGGCATTCTTTATTATGCCAAGTCTCGCACAAATGTATTTTGATTTTTGTCTTAGCTGGAGTTATCATTACTCCCTCTTAAATAAGGATCCATTCTTCATGAGGTTAATTTGGTGAAGATATCTGTAATCTACTCATGTGTAGGAAGGTATTGCATGTGTACAATTTTCCTCTGCATCATATCTTTGGAATAAGGATATTTCATCGTATTTCAGTCCACTAGATTCTCACGGCTCATAGGATTCATCTCATGGTGAAGTAAATCTGTTAGAATCTATGTGAAGCCACATTGCTTCATACACTTGAAGCTTATATACTCTGCCTCTATAGTACTCAAGGCCACGGAGTTTTGTTTCCTGTTGTATCAGGAACAATGGTAGCATATCAACTGTGCTTTGTGTATATCTCAATATATGTTTGTTTGTCTAATGAGTCTGTCTTAGTTGACTCATGAAATATCTAGTCACATTCCCTACATGGTATGAATCAAGTCTGGTGTTAACCAGATACATCAGTGATCTAATCTGTTGTGGATCAGTATTGTCTGAATCATCATCAATCTTCTTATTTAAATCCATCACGATGGATTTTGCATTCTGTCATACTAAACTTCTTCAATATTTTCACTGAATATTTTCCTTGACTCAGGAAAATTTTATATGTCATCTTTCATACTTCTTGTCCCAAGAAGTAGTGCATAATACTCAATGCTTTCTGAATAAGTCATTAGGATCAGGCTCTCGTCACCAACACTGTAATGATATAGGTTTGGATCAATAATACTCTTACTGAAATCCAATCTCAACAAGAATCAATCTATCTAATATAGTTTCCAACTCATGGATGGTAATACGGATGGAAGTGTATTGGGTTCACTTGGTCAAGTGTCTCATCATAGACAACTCCCTCTATTTATGAAAAAACATCTAGCTATAGATCCTATTTTGTATTTCTTGACACTTTCATTAGCTACATACTTGATCTTATAGATACACTTGTGAGTTACCACAGACTTCCCTTTTGGTCTCTGAATGATATCTTCTTGGAGAAACTGGAATAATGTATGTCTCTCTCTAAACTATTGATTATTTGGGTCTTTGAAATACTATCTCTTTTTCAACGTCTCTGCTTGTCTTCAATCTGTCTCTAACTAGGGATGTCGATCTGGAATGTTTTATGAAGATTCAATGTATCCTTTCTTTCTAAAGGATCTAGCTTGGACTTCTTTTCTTTGGGTATATGAAGATACACTGGACACCCAAATAATTTTAAGTGCTCAATATTTAGACTTAATTCTAGTGAAGACTTTTGTTATGCACATATATTGTGTCATGCATGCTTCTGTACATGGAATCTTAGTAGGATTCTGATCATGCATCATTGGTTGTCTCAATGATGGTTCTATTCTTCCTTTTTTTTTCAAATAGATTTGACTTTCTTTGAGTGAAGTGACTCCCTCTGAAGGATAAGTGTCTTCTTTTGTTCTTTGTATGATGAAAAAGTTCAATATGACTTGGACTCCCGTACCAGGGATAATGGTCCAAGTCTTTGAAATTTCTTGTACTAGGAACAACATCCTTCATTTAAAAAAAAAAAGCAATCAACTATAAAATTAGGGATCAAAAGATTTACCTATTTTGTTTTCATGCCTTTTAGAGGAAATATGTCTCCTCTCTCTTCTCTTCACTCTTTTGAGGTGGATCTGGGTCAATGTCAGCGATGGAAGCATATTCTCTTCCCTTCTTCCTGGTTGGAAAGTTTCTTGCAACGTGTCCATACTTGTCACATCTGAAGCAATGAATTTTTGAAACATCTCTTCTTTGATAGTCTGGATTGGATGAAGACTTTTCATATTTGAATGTTTGCCTGAAATTTATTTTGAATTTTCCTCCCTTCTTTGTATGAAGTGCAAGAGCATGATTTTCTTCTGAGGAATCTTCCACTCCTCTATTTCTAAGTCTAAGTTCTTCTCGAGTGCAGTCTGTCCATGGACGTTCAAAGGTTGGTAGTGATTCTCTTCCACTAATACTTTGAATAAAGGTCTCCCATGATTTTGGAAGATTCTGGAGAGTGGTTAAGACAAGTTCTCTATTAGACATGATTTCCCCAATGGTCTCTAATTGTTCTTTGATATATGATAAATTCATAAAGAAGAGTGCAACTGTGTCTTCCTTCATCATCTTGGTACTTTGAAGTTGGCTCTTTAAGGTAAGATCTCTAAGAGTGTTGTCACTTTCAAACATTCCTTTTAAAGTCTTATACATATCATAGGTTGTCTTCAGATTGGCAATACAGGGCAAGGGGTGATCTCTTACTGAGTATATGATTATTTTTTTTTCTTTGACATCTTATTATTTTCTTATTTTCTTCTCTACATCTGTAGCTGTGTCTAGTAGAGTTTTAGTTGTTACATCCAAGAGATCGTCTTCTTCAAGAGTGACTAGAAGCTTTGATTTCCAGGGACTGAAGTTGCTTGCTCCATCAGGCCTATATTCTACTAAGGTTTTGTTCTTCATTTGATTTATTTCTTCAATTCCTTTCTGACTGGATTTTGAAAACCTAATGATTAGGTTAGATTTCCAGTCTTGGATTATATTGGACTTACGACTTCCAACAATTAACCGGATAACGTTTCTTCAGAAATCCAGAATTGATATTATGTAGGAAATTTCGGCACCCTAGAAACCCTAGAGCCAAAAATCAGAATTTCTCAGAATTTCATTTTGAGAGCTTCTGGAGATGCGTCGGAAGATGTCGTACTCTTCTATGCCAAAAGTAGCCCCAACGTCCAAGTATGAAGATTTGAAACTTCACTAAGAAGGAGGTCATACATATTTTATGTAAACTCTACGAGGGTCATACGATTCTGCAGAAGAGGAGAGATGGATGATAAAGGTTTGTATCTTGTGCAATGAGTTCTTCAAGACCTATGCTCTGATACCATGTTGATTTTTCCTAAGCTTAGGTTAAGCATGAAGTTCATTCCATTTTAGCATTTCACTTTAACCATAAGCAATAATGTTGCAGCAACCAAGATCACAAGAAGAAACACCATGCACAAGAACACAAGAAGTATCCTGGGAAACCCTTCTCAACAAGGGAAGAAAACCCATCCAAATCCTTTGCTATATTCTTCAAGATAAATACCTACACCAAGATAAACTCTAGCACACAAGAGGGTGCTTCTTACCCTAGAACTTTAGCGCCCAAGAGAGGTGTGCACCTTTTCCCAAGTAGATGTGTTTGCTGAAATTTCCAAACTCACAAGGAAGATATGATTCCACAATACGGAATCATGCCATACTTATATTAGACTTGACCAATCAACAAAGCCATTTATTGGTTCAACAGGGCCGACCTCTCTAAGTCACTTTATAATTTATTATTATTATAATTAATATTAGCAATATTAATTTTCTTTTACATTTATTATTAATCACATTAAGGTGGGGTCGACCTATACCCTTTACATAACAATTAAGGTTACAGGCAGGTCTAACTCTTGAATAATATATAGCAAAGGATCTAATACACCCACTAGGGGCATATCCATAGGGATGTCATAGCTCTGTCTCACTGCATTACACAAAAGAACCAGATCTACATACGTTCACATGTGCCCGTCCACAGGCACGTCCACTCTATAGATCTCCATTCCCATTGCCTCACATAGAAGAATCATCTGGAGTTTTCTCGTCAACTCTGTTGCTCAGAGGAGGATAATCACATTATCTTCATTTATGTTCATATGATGATGTGCCCAAAACTTTTTGGATTTCACATGTTCACCTTGTGCTCAACCACATGCACGTCCAACTCATCAGATCGCTTTTCCTACTGGATAATCATCTGGAGTTATTCTCACTCTCTTCATGGAGGAGGTCATCTCTACGTTCCTAGCTCTACCTCAGGCGGGAACCATGAACCCTTCTTAGGGGCTTTCTCTCATGTTTGTAAGCTGAGAGAAAGGCTTCAGATAGCTGTAGTGATCCACACCTCACAGGTTTGTAAGCTAGAGAATGTCTCACATAGATGCATTCATCAACATCCCTCGACCAAAGATCTCCATCAATTGATATGTTGCCATGAAGAGAGGTGGATCCATAAACATGAATCTCCCCAATTATGTCCAACAACTCCAAGGAATAAGAAGAAAATCTCCATCAATGTGATGAAAAACACAAGGTTGAACCTCATATAGTATAAGGTGTAAGATCTGACAAAGATTCCAATGCCTTTGAGAACTTCTACTAGAGTGAGTGTTTTTAAATAAATCCTTTCATGAATTCACCAAAAACACGGTCCTTTGAAAAGGGATTATCATCAGTGTTATCCCAAATTTATAGGGATAACTAAGGAGATGATGTCTCGAGGTCCTCATGTTGCAGACATGGAGTACTAAGAGGCAAACCAACATGCAAATCCTTTCATTCATCACACATCACCATTCGATGATGGCAACAACGTCCTCCAAACTTGGCCTAGATCACAGAGGACAACAAGTCTTGTTGCATGATGTAACAAGTCTAGTATTGTGGTAAGTTTCATTCTAATAATTCAAGCATTTGAACATGTTTCAAAGAGTCCTTTCTTGATTTTGAAAATGTTTGCTTAGAAGTTATGCCTTTTGCCTTATTTCTTTTTGGTGAGTGTCATGGTTTCCTAGTAAGTGGCCACCCTTAGGGCAATAGTTGCCACCTGGGGGTGTCATTGAAGGGTCATCGTACCATTCCCACTCATATTTGCCACTTTCCATCACTTCTTCCCCTCCATATCGGAACCTTTTAGGTTTTCAATCTTATTGACCCAAGAAGGGCATGTATATCATTTCATGGGAAGAAGGGGCCACTAGGCTCGAAGGTGCTTTAGAAAGATACATCATGCAATAAAATATCGCTCTGGGATCCCAAGAGAAATGAAACGCCTCTCATAAGAAACAGAAGGGACCCATAATAATAACTAATTAAATAATGATCACCTTCCAAGGTAGAGCATTTGTGGGCTATGCATTTCCTTTTTCGTGCCCCTTATTGACTTCAACCTAGAAGGTCTTCAAAAAAACATGCTAACTAAGGTAGAGCATTTGTGGGAAATGCATTCTCTTTTTAGTGCCCCCTATTGTCTTCAAATTGGTGACACATGCAAAGAAAATGGCTAAAATAATAAAGGGCTTGGAAAAAATATGCTTCAAAAACAAAAAGAGGAAAAGGATGTGGCTAGCCCTCAACAAAGGCAACCATAAATGAGACAATATGAGCCCTTGTATGTCATGACACCCCTTACCTATAAGTCTATCCCCATCCACTTCACATTCACTACATGAACTAAAGAGGTTTCTCCTTGCAAACATCCTATACTTGAGGATTGGTTCACCCAATAGGGCATTATGATACCCCTCCCATATCTAAATTTGGAAAATTGCATAAGGCCTTTGAGCATTGGTTTATTTTGATAAGGGGAATTTGATGCACATGTTTGGGTGGTTATTTTATTAGATATGGCTTGATTGGAATTATATTATGCCTTGTGGACCCTTGGAGGGTGTACTTGTTTGTCTTTCCAGGTCCTTGACAGGTGAAAGCTTGATCGTGGAGGCACAAGGTCACTTGGACCTTCACTTGGGGCAGGAAGACCATAGGTTGGATGATGCGCCCCCTCTCCTTTGGACAGCTTGTATGAGGGACGTTGCATTTTGAGGCACTTGATTACCTAATCCCCTTGGAGGTGACTTACTATCCCTCTTAGCCCCAACGTTTTCCTTTGGAGGCCTCATCTCTCTCTTCTGGGGCATGACATCACACTTGGAGGGATAGGATTTGATGGTGATGGATGATTTGTGGATGACTTGGTATGATTAGATGTAGGGAGACCCTTGCACCATGAAGATGTGGCATCTAAATGCCTAATGTCTCTCTCAAATAACTCAATGATTTGCTCATTATGCCAAAATTTCACCCCTAGAGGGCATGACGTCATCTTTCAGGGCTTGCTTATTTTGTAAATTCAAATTATAATCTATAAAGGGGAAAATTAGGAGGTCGACCTCCCTAATTTGTGTTTTACCATAAGATAAGTGGACAATTTGGTTTTCTAAGGCCTTGCATAAATAAAGGTCATGACATTTTCATTTTAGACATCACACACTTGAGAATTACATATGTTTGTGGCTGAAATTTTCACCCC
>JASDQU010102659.1:144922-171496 GCA_032191745.1 Picea mariana
TTTCAGGTCTGAAACATTCTAGAAAAAAAAATTATTGCGAAAAGGGTGAGATGACCTGTAAATAACATACCTTAGAAAGCATCATCAAAAGAATTTATCCTCTCTTGAATTCTTGCCTTATTTTCTTCACCTTCCCTCTGAAATTCGGCTTAGATATCCTTTAGTTCCTTAATCAACTATAGATATTCAATATGCTCAAGTGTGATGTAAAATGAGAGAGCCTTGCCTCTTATTTATAGTCTCCAAATATCTTCCTTAGAAGCATATTCTAGGTCACTTAACCCATTTCTAAGTCACTTAATCCATTTATAGGTCACTTAACCTAGTTTCATCATTTTTAGGGTTAACCACTTTCCATAATTATAAATTTCTCCATTACTTTATCATATAAAATATTCCTCGACTTTGTCACCTCACTTTATCATTTAAATAATCTTCTTTGATTTTGTCACTTCACTTTATTATTTAAATAATCTTCACTTTATCATTTAAATAATCTTCTTTGATTTTGTCACCTCACTTTATTATTTAAATAATCCTTCTTGACTTTGTCACTTTACTTTATCATTTAAATAATAATTTCTTCTTTGCAATTTCTTTGACTTCTTTGACCTTTTGGGGATTCAAGCCAACATATGAGGGTCCTCCAACTTCGTAAGTCCATAACTTTCAAACCATGAGGAGTTATGTGACGTTCCACATACCACCAAAACTGACATGACATGTACTATCCATATAGAATAGTATTACCTTCAAATACATTAAAACTCATACTATTATACATGAAACAACCTTGGGTCCATTACCCAAACCTTTGTGATACCAGAATTCGCTACCAGACTTTTTTCAAGGGTTGACATCAATGAAAACCAACCTTAATCAACAATCTCCCCCTTTGACATTGATGGAAATACTATGATGCAATACTAAAGTCATATCACTCATGCTCCCCCTGGAAACATGTATCTGAACTCTGCATCTCTGTGACCATTGCTCCCCCTGGAACCATGTCTCTGTCCTTTGCATCTGATGAATCTCTCCCCCTTTGTCATCAATGACAAAGGTATCTTTCCATTCGGGGCTGCTCCCCATGAATGAACTGTCCTCTTTATGGTGTTTCCTCGTGTACATCTAAGACATATAAGATAAGCATTCAAAAGCATTCATTTTGGAGTAGAAATAACTCTGAGTCTCTGGCGAAGATACTCAAAGGATTCCCATGGTAGTGGTTTTGTAAAGATGTCTGCTACTTGTTCTTTTGTGCCCACATGCTCAACTCTAATGTTCTTTTCTGCAACCTGTTCCCGTAGAAAGTGATACTTGATTGGAATGTGCTTATTCTTGGATTGCATCACCGGGTTCTTTGAGATACTGATGGCGCTTGTATTATCACAATAGATTGGAATGGGCTCATCATACTCAACCTGTATATCTGTCAAAGTTTGTTTCATCCAAAGAACCTGTGTACAACATGTTGTTGTTGCAATATACTTTGCCTCGGTTGTAGATAGAGATATTGATGATTGTTTCTTGCTTAGCCATGGTACTAAACACTCACCCAAGTAGAACGTTGTTCCACTGGTGCTTCGTCGGTCATCAATACAACCTACCCAATCTGCATTTGTGTAGGCAATAAGAGATGCATCCTTTCCTTTTGGATACCATAATCCAAACTCTTGTGTTCCTTTGAGATATCTTAAAATTCTCTTCACTACTAATACATGTGATTCCTTTGGTGTGGCTTTAAATCGTTCCACCTATCCAACTACCTTCATTACATCTGGTCTGGATGTCGTCACATATAGTAGGATGCCAATCATTGACCTGTATTTCCTCTGATCTGTAGACTTTGAATCGTCATATTTGCTTAACTTGCAACTGGTTTGCATGGGAGTGATAACTGGTTGGCAATCTTCCATTCCGAACCTCTTTAACATTTCTCTGATATACTTGGTTTGAGAAATAAAATTTCCTTGGTTGCTTTGACGTATCTAAAGTCCTAAAAAGAATGTTATTTCTCCAAGTAATGACATTTCAAATTCATTTTGCATATCCTTTGCAAATTTTTAGCTTAACCTGTCATCATCACTACCAAAAATAATATCATCAACATAAACTTCAATTAATAAAATATTACCTTGACTTACCTTGATGTAGAGGTTATTGTGTGCACTTCCTTTTCTGGACCCTGCCTGCTATAGATATTTATCGAGTCTAGAGTACCATGCTCTAGGAGCCTGTTTTAGACCATACAAGGCCTTTTTTAATTTGCACACATAGTCTGCATTCTTTGACAACTGAAATCCTTATGGTTGTTCAATGTAGACTTCTTCTTCAAGTTCCCCATTCAGAAAAGTTGATTTTACATCCATCTGATACACTTTAATATTTTTGGAGCATGCATAAGATAAAAGCAATCGGATTGATTCCATTCTGACAACTGGGGGAAATGTCTCTTTAGAGTCGATTCCTTCAACCTGTGCATATCCTTTACATACCAATCTAGCTTTGTTCCTTGTAATCTGTCCATCTTCGTTCAATTTACTCATGTATACCCACTTTGTGTCGATCACATTCTTATCCTTTGGTCTTGGAACCAATTCCCAAGTGTCATTTTTCTCTATTTGATCCAATTCTTCATCCATGGCCTTGTTCCAAAATTCATCCTTGCTAGCCTCTTCAAAATAGGTTGATTCAATCATAGATGTGAGTGCTAGGTGTTTTGTTATGGTGAACGGATTCTTCTTCTAGTCTCAACTCTTGCGTCTTTGTTTCTAATAATCTGATCTGAAGGATGATTCTTTTGTACTCATCTGCTAGGTGTCTTTGGAGGCACTTCTTGAATTTGCTCTTATGATTTTGTCGGATTATCTTCATCTTCCTCTTCTACTTCATTTTCATCTTTTGCTTCTTCTTCAAAAATTTGTTCCATTGATTCATTTTCTTCTTCCTTTGATTATGGTGTGCCTGTTTCATCAATTGTTATGTTGATGCTTTCTACAACTTTGTTCAATCTCATATTGTAACACTTATATGATTTCCTTGTACCTAAGTAACCAACAAGTACTCCTTTCTCGACACGAGAGTCAAACTTTCTGATTTTTTCATCTTCTCTGTTGATGTAGCATTTGCTTCCAAAAACTTTAAAGTGTTTCACATTTGTTGGTCTTCCTTTCCATAGCTCATAAGGAGTTTTGTCAGTGTTGTTTCTGAGCATTACTCTGTTTTGAATGTGAGCTATTGTATGCATTGCCTGTGTTCAAAATATATCTGTCAATTTGGAATCCATTAGCATTGTTCGAGCCATTTCCTGTATTGTCATGTTCTTTCTTTCAACAAATCCATTATGTTGAGGTGTCCTAGCAACGGAGAATTGCCTTTTTATTCCATGACTGCTGCAGTAGTCCATAAATCCTTTGAAGTGAACACTCCTCCATTATCAGATCTCAATCATTTGATTTTTGAATCCATTTCATTTTCAACCATTTCCTTGTAGATCTTGAAGTTTTCAAAAGCTTCTAACTTATTCTTGAGAAAGAAAACTACAGTCATTCTTGTATAATCATCAACTAATAACATAAAGTATTTCTCACATTTTAAATCCTTTGTTGTAGTTGGTCCAACTAGATCAGTATGCACAATTTCCAGTGGTCTTGTCATTGAATATTCATTTGATTTGAACATGGTCTTTGTTTGCTTTCCTTGTTGACAATGCTTTCATAAAGTGTTGGTTGGTTTCATGATCTAGGGCATTTCTTTGACTGCTTCTCTTCTACTGAATTTGACAAGGTTATCAAAAAGTATGTGACCCATTCTTTTGTGCCATAGCAACCTTTCATATTCCTTTCCTAGACAACACTTTTCATTTCCAATTTCACTTAATACATGTATGTTTCTTGAAGTTCTCGCAGTTGTAGCAATCAATTTTCTTGAACCTTCTTTTCTTATCTCGCACTTTTGTGAATCGAACGTAACTTTATGACCTTGGTCACACATTTTACTCACACTTAGAATATTATGTTTCATATCTTCTACTAGTAGAACATTTTTTGCCTTGGTATTCTTGTTCCCAATTCTAACTATGTCTTTTCCAATTATTTTAATTGAATCATCATTTCTGAAAGAGACCAGTCCATCTCTTTCCTTTCATAATGTAAGAAATATGTCTCTATCACCTGCCATGTGTTTTGAACAGCCACTGTCAACATACCAACCAYGTTTCTCTTGCCTAGCTTGTAGAGAGAGTGTGCATTCTTCATTGCTATATTGATCCTGTTTTTTTATCCATGTCATTTTCTGATGTTCTTGCCTATGACTATTGTTATTCTRTTGTGGTTCTCTAGGAGGGACTGTCATTCTGCAATCTTTGTCCATGTGTCCAAAATTGTTACATTTGTAACATTCTGCTTCAGTGCTCAAAGATTCAAACTCGTTGTAACTTCTTCTTTGTGTTTCACTAGGCCTTCTTGGATAACCCCTTTGTGTATGACTGTCAAAGTTGTTTGTGTTCATGTTGTTAGCTCTACAATTCATAGCTTTATGTTCAAAATTATTACATGCATAACATAAACCAAAAAAGATAGTTTGATACATGGGAGTTGAAGATCTTCTTAAAGGAGGTACTCTTATAAATTCTTCTTCTTCTCGAGGCATATTTGTCGGTTGTTGATTCTGAAATCTGAATCTTCTCTGTGGAGGAGTGTCCCTATAATCTTCCTTGTAGATGTTTCTATCCCTCTTGATTGTTTTTGCATAGATTTTTGGATATGTTTCTTGCTCTGTTGTTTTAGAGCTTGATCATTTTTCTGTCTGATTGTATCCAAGTTCAGACTTGTCATGATGATATTTTTGACTGTTGATAATGTCATCCAAAACTTTTGAGTTGTTCTACATATTTTTCTTTTGAATATCTTTTCTTAATGTGACAATCTCTGCTTCCAAATTTCCAATGATCTTGTCATTTTCTTCTAGTTGTTCTTTGAGTGCTTCTTCAATTCTTTTATCTTCTTCTATTTGCACCTTCAAATTTGCAATCATTTGTTCTAGTTCTTAAGTGTCTTCTTTCTTGTCTAGTTCTGCTTGTAGTTTCTTGTTTTTCTTATTTACTCCTCTGATAACTTCTATGGCACACATTAATTCCTCTCGGTAGTCAACTTCTGCCTCTTCAATTTCTTCTTTGACTTCTTCATATTCTTCTTTGGCTTCTTCATATTCTTCTTCAAAGTCTTCTTTATTTGAGTCTTCTACTGCCATGAATAGAACTCTTTTTGTCTCACTGTCACTGACTTCATCTTCACCTGATGATGAGATGTCTTCTTTGGTGCATAAGTTTTTCTTGAAAACTTTATTTGTGGTTCTTTTGCCTTTATATGTTTGTTTGCCTTTTGAGTAACCTTCATCATTTCTATTTTTCTTATAAGGACATTTGTTAGCAAAATGACCAATACCATCACATTTAAAACAAATTAAAGGAAGCTTACCTCTATACCTACCGTCGGTTCCCTTGTTCAGACTTTTGACAAAGTTGGCCACTTCTTCATCATCTTCCGAGACGTCACTGCTGTTGTTATGTTCTTCTTTTTGCCTTCCCTTTTGCTTTGAATTTTTGGATGATTTGAAGGTTGCTTCTTTTATATCTAGATTTTCCTGTTCAGTTCTCATTTCATATGGTGTGAAGATTCCATGTAATTCGTCCATGCTTATTGAGTTTAGATCTGATCTTTCTTCTAGTGCTGGTATCTTTGGGTCAAATCTCATAGGAAGAGATCTTAGTAATTTTTGAACAATTACAGATTCATCAACTCGTAAAAAGTAAGCTGCAATATTCTCATCTTCCTTAATCTTAAGTTGTTCTAACTGACCTCTGCAAGTTTGAATCTTTGTTGCTTTGACTTTCGAATCTCCTTCATAAATATTTTGAAGTTTGTCTCAAATATATTTAGTGGATTTACAATGTGCAACTTTTGTGAATACTATTTCACTAAGACCATTCAGAAGTGCATTTTTGGCTTTGGAATTATTCTGACCGAATTTCACTGCTTTGTCATTTGTTGGCGGAACTATTGGTGTTGTGTATCCATCTACAATTGATTGCCAAATTTCAAATCCCTATGGTTGTATATATGTTTTCATCCTTATGCTCCAAAATGCATACTTTTGTCCATTGAACTATGGTATTCCATTTTTATACAAGTTGTTTCTCTCCATGATATACCTTTTAGTGGTTAAACTGATTTCTGAAAGAACCTGCTCTGATACCAATTGTTGGATTACTGAGAGGGGGGGTGAATCAGTAATAGAGAAATTTAATCCTTTTTAACCATATAATCCAAGTGTTATATCAATGTAGCATTAGCATCCAATAACTACAGAGTAAATAAAAAATGAACAATCATACACATACACAGTACACTAGTGTTTTACATGGAAACCCAAAGCGGAAGAAAACCACGGAATGTTTTTTCTTATATGTCTTGAATAATTACATTCACTAAAAGCACCAACTTCCTTTGTTTTCTATCTGCAACTGGAAGGAGGCTCCAACCCCCTTGTTTCTCAGGCTACAACCCAAGGGAAGCTCCAACTCCCCTATTCTTTGGCTACAACCCCCTATGTTCTTCAGCTACAACCACTTGTCCTTGCCCTGTCCAACTACCCTGAAGTAGAAGTAGAATGATGGAACCACTATCACACTGTCACTATGAGATATACTGTTGTAAACATGTACCAATAAACTTGAACCATGCATCAACCTGTACCTCAACCTGTAATCAACATGTACCATAAACAAGTGCATCAACCATGCACCAACCTATACCAAACAACCTATAATCAACATGTACCAAAAACAAGTGCATCCAACCATGTACCAAGTATGTACCAATCATGTGTCAACTACTCATCAACTATGACCCATCAATATGTACCAACATCATCAACTATACACCTCATGTATGTGCCAACTCATCAACTACTTGCCTCAACCATGTACCCAACATGTACCTTAACCAAAAGCCCTCATCAATTTCATCATCCAAATATGATTTGTAACTTTGTAATAGACCTGGTGTATATGATCGCATACCTGCAAACCTTCATTAACTTTCATAACAAGAGACTAACATTTTCATCAAACTTTTCTTTAGTCTCACATGACTAGTTTGAGATTAGTCAACAACCCTAAATTGAAATAATCATAACTATGTACCTGTAATGAATAAAGATTTGAAAATAGTACATAATGTTCTTCAGTTTTTTTTTGCAATTCCTCCATGTGTCACTACTTGGAACCTCTCAGAAAAAGGAGTTATAACAAAAATGGCATACCTTGTTGAATTCTGGCTTATTCTAGAGAGTGACCTTGTAGAGCGTGACACACACAAAATATTTGTTGAATGGATCTGAAAATGCTACACAGAATACTAAATATTGTACTCTAACCAACACATTTGGTCTTACTAAATTTGGATCTATTATGAAGAAGTCGTGACATTTTTACCTGAAACACCTTTTTTAGACTAGTTTCGGGACTAGCCACAAACCCTTTTTTCCATGGAGTGTAACTCCAAAAATACAACGACCCACAAGATGAAGTTTTTACCACGAATACTTGGATATGTTTTCTTAATGTCCTATCAATTTCACGGTCTGAATCATTCTAGAAAAAAATTTATCGCGAAAATGGTGAGATGACCTATAAATAACATACCTTAGAAAGCATCATCAAAAGAATTGATCCTCCTTTGAATTCCTGCCTTCTTTTCTTCACCTTCACTCTAAAATTTGGCTTAGATTTCCTTTGGTTACCTCATTAACCTATATATATTCAATATTCTCAAGTGTGATGTAACATGAGAGAGCCTTGCCTCTTATTTATACTCTCCAAATATCTTCCTTAGAAGCATCTTCTAGGTCACTTAACTCATTTATAGGTCACTTAACCTATTTCTAGGTCATTTAACCCATTTCTAGGTCACTTAACCTATTTCTAGGTCACTTAACCCATTTATAGGCCACTTAACCTATTTTCCTCATTTTTAGGGTGAACTACTTTCCATAATTAGAAAGTTCTCCATTACTTTATCATTTAAATATTCCTCCTTGACTTTGTCACCTCACTTTATCATTTAAATAATCGTCTTTGATTTTGTCACTTCACTTTATTATTTAAATAATCCTTCATGACTTTGTCACTTTATTTTATCATTTAAATAATAATTTTTTCTTTGCAAGCTCTTTGACCTCTTTGACCTTTTGGGGCTTCAAGCCAACATACGAGGGTCCTCCAACTTCGTAAGTCCATAAATCTCAAACCGCGAGGAGTTATGTGACGTTCCACATACCACCAGAAATGGTATGACATGTACTATTCATATAAAATAGTATTACCTTCAAATATATTAAAATTCATACCATTATACATGAAACAACCATGGTTCCATTACTCGAACCTTTGTGCTACTGAAATCGCTACCGGACTTTCTTCAAGGGTTGACATCAATGACAACCAACCTTAATCAACACCCCAAAGTGTCGAAGTGTCGAAGCTCTGAAGTGTCAAAGTGACGAGAGACTACCACGTCACTTCGAGAGAAAGTCACTTTGGGAGATATTCATGCTTTGTGTTCAAAAGCTCCTGAGCTCTAAGAAATTTGCACCATCGCTAAGTATGGCTATGGAGGTTCTAATATGGTAGACGGATAGAAACTTTAGCAGGGGTGCTAAAGTAGTAGGGTTACCCAAATCGGAGATTGCAACACGATCGACAGCCACACTTCATTGCGGGGACGAAAACTGCTCGAATGTTAATTTTCCAAAGCGATCTCGCAATTGAAGCCATGGTATTGTTGGAAAGGTACATGGCAGCTTGTGGGGGATTGCTGGGGTCGTAGCGGTGTGGCCCCAAAACA
Organism: Picea mariana; assembly: GCA_032191745.1. Lineage (NCBI taxonomy): Eukaryota > Viridiplantae > Streptophyta > Pinopsida > Pinales > Pinaceae > Picea > Picea mariana. Next base: position 153,832 of record JASDQU010102659.1, read on the forward strand.
CCCTCGACAATATCCACAATCACGTTCTTATATGACATCAGGTCATCATGTCACCTCCACTCACACTTCCGCTACTGCTCAACTTTCGCCACATGTTCCCCCGACTACTCCCCATATCACCTATCACCTCCATGTAATACACATCCGCTCATATCATCCCCTATTAGACACTTGACTCCATGTCTCCTTCGAAGACCGATGGGCCAATGAACTTTCCAACAAATCTTTTCAAAAGTACAGATGGTAGCTTACGAGTCGAAACGAAGTGCACTTAACGACCGTGATCTCAGATACAAACAAAGGGTTATGTCTCAATCCCAGGTCGATGCAGATTGGTTCCAAAACACTTCGAAAGACTACCTCTTCCTCAAGAATATATCTGTCAATACAGTCAGTTGTCTCCAGTGGCCTCCAACTATGCTCAGGCATGCCATGATCCATACAGAACTCAGTTATGTCACTCTTGGTCATTTCTATCAGATCTCAATTCGCTCCAACACATGCATCAATATTATATTATTGTCAGTAGTGGTTTTCAATTGTTTAGTTCAAGACTCTTTTACTTTCATGCATAATGAGTGGTCTTTTGTGAGTGATAAGAATCACTCTTGTTGATTAAGTCCAGTGTTTAAGTTAAGTTAATAATTTGTTCTACCACTAGTGATCTAGAGTTAAGTCTCAGTCTTAGATGGATGAGAACCTCTGCAACTCTGTTAAATAGGCAGTCTTTGTATGTTTTAGGATCAGAGTTTTTGGGGAAAAGGATAGCACTACATTAGACTAGTTGGACCCATTCTATGCATGGATTAAAGCTCTCTACCTAGTGAACATACTCTTGATGATAGTGTTTCATTCAAATCTTCATGTGTTTTTATCTTATCTTGAATGCAGTTTTTTATTTGTGCAAAGTACATTTCATTTCCTTCGGCTATTGTATTACTTGTCTTTATTGATATGCAACCTGTGAAAACAGCTAATGCTCAGTGAAGATTTGTTTTCAGCGCAACCTGAAGGAGTAATTGTGTTTTTTATACATGTTTAATGTCTTGAAATGATATTTTAAGTATTGAACTTCTTGCATCAAATTATTCGTTGAGTAATTTGTTGTTTCCCTTTGTTTTCTATTGTTTCACTGGTTGGCCATTAGTGTGCCACCAACCAAGGAGGACCCTCATCCATATCATTTTGCCAACCCAACCATGCTCATGTCTTGGTAGAACCAACCCTCTAACTGACCAACAAAATTTAAAATCAATTATTCTAAACTTGAGGTGGCCTAGCTTTTCCCTTAGCAGTCAGGTGCAGACTTTAGGACCAACAATAAGTATGAACGAATGTCCCTAAAGGTCAATTCTAAATGGTAGAAGGATCTTGGAAAAGGTTCTTGGGAAAGGTTAAGGGTTTCCAAATGAGTTGAGTGACCTGTCAAGAGTAAAGTACATGCCTGAGACACAATGAAAATCAAGGATACTTGTAATATGTTAGTTGGACAAGCAAGTTATGCTTGTTTTCCCTAATTACAACAGTAAACTAATGAATATATCAACAATAAATGTTAATCAAAGAGTGCTTTAAAAGATTAGATAAAACAACTTGCAAGTACAAGAGTTAGGCTAGCCAAAGATTACGAATTAGCATGCACTTTGACACTTGATTAGGAGTTGTTAGATGACTAATTCTGCAGAAAACTAACATCCCTAATGGATGTAGCAAAATATGTTAGATATAAAAAAAATTACCCACCAAAATTTAGTCCTAGTTATCCCAAAAAGTGCGCCTAGGTTAGTAGAGATTTAGGGAAAAGTTAGGGGTCAATCCTAGGGTTAGTTTAGGAGTTATTAGAGGTTATAGGGTTAGGTTTTTTGCAGCCTTATTGTTGTAGGTGTTAGTTGTAACAACAACAATATTTAATGGTTGAAAGGGTATGCCTCAATGGGGCAAGAGAGCCAAAGGCTCAAAGAACAACTTTCAAAAGATATAACTTCAAAACTTGAAACTTTGACGTTTACCAAGGCAACAATTTATTTCTCCAATGCAAGAAGTAATGACTAGTGCCTTAGATGATTGGGTTAATGGAGTCAAAAAGACAATAAGCTGGAGATACTACCTCCTTGGGGGTGTAAATCCTCTTACTCCCCAAGGCAAGTATCCCTACACAGGGTTTAGACTAAGAGGGTGTATGCACTAATACTTCTCCTAGTAAACCCTTATTAAATCAACAATACTCGAGCAAAATATGATCGAGACTAAGGTGGGGGTGTATGCCCTTATACTTCCCACCTAGTTGTAATAACCTTGACTTGAAAACAAATGATAATACAAAGCATATTTTTCTTACCAATTCAAAGAAAGATGCTAAGATAAACCACCACAATAGCAAACGAAGAGCCTTCCAAGGCTAGTGCATCACTTCCACCAACCAATAACCAAGAAAATAGCTATACACAACAACACAAGAGAGAAAATAGCTAAAGATAGCCAAAATTTCAGTCCATTGTTTCTCATAATGAGAGAGTTATGATTCCAAATGAGATCTTATGATCTCTATTTATAAAAAAATGTCACTAACACAGTTTGTCCACATTAGCAAGCATAAAACATAAGACAAGGGGTCCACAACACTTATCTTACCCCTTTCAACCAAATAATATCAAACAATTCATATTTAATTTCACTTTTACACAAAAGGAAACCCTAAGTTGAGGTGGTGTTACCCCTTTAGGAGATGTTTTGGCACTAGGAGCAAGTCATTGGAGTTGGAGATACATCGTTGGTCCTCCAAAGGCCACATGTCAATAATCTAGGCCATTTCCTCATGGTCAAGGCCTTATTCTCCATGTGTTAATGAGTGACAACTTCACCACGAAACCATAGCCATTCTAGGTGACGTCGTGCCTCTAAAAATGATGCTTTTCCTTTCCTAGGAAAAACGTTTGGCATGTGAGGGATAGGTCATGTCTTCTAGGCCTCCAAAGGTATGTCTCTCTCATCCGGAATGTGGGCCCTTGGCATCCAACCTGTGGGATTCAAGCCCCATGGAAGCCCAAGCTAGGTTTGTTCCTCCAAAATTGTCCACCAACTAGGTCCTGCAAAGACAAATAAGCACACCTTCCAAGGATCTCAAGTCATGATATCATGATGAGTAAATCAAATCAATAAATGAGCCTCCTAAGCATGTGCATCAAATATTACCCAATCAAACAAGTAAGTCCTCAAAGACATTATGTGACTTTCCAAGCTTGGATATGGGAGGGTTGACAAGGTGTCCTATTGGGTAGATCTTTCCCTAGGTCAAGGAGTGTTTCCCAAGTGATCCCTCTCTAAGCCATGTAAAGTGGATGAAGTGGTTAAGGATCAAGACTCACTGGGCATGGGGTTCATGACATACAAGGGATTGTAGTGTCTCATTCATGGGTGCCTTTGTGGAGGGTGTGTGGCATCTTCATTTGTAATGCCTTTTTTCCATGCCCATTCTCTTGCCATTCTTTGTTTCTTTCATGTTTTAAAGGACGAGTTGAAGGCCACTATCCTGGCATGGTGTCCAGATAATGACAATGTCACTCAAAAATGCCTTGTGGAAATGAGAAGGTTGGCTCGTGATGAGACCCCCTTTCTCTTAGTTGTGCAACTAAGAGCCACTACCCTGGCTTGGTGGCCAGATGATGGTAATGTCATACCACTAGATATTCATGATCATGATAGGTTGGCTCGTGATGAGACCTCATATCCTCAAAATAACCCTCTAAGCATTCTATCGTTTATTCTTGTGGGTCCCCTTTTTCTTACAGAAAAGTGTTTCATTGCTTTCTTGGGGGATCCTTGGGTAAAGCATATAGAAGGTTTATAAATAGGCTCTTATCTTTTTAGCCAACAACAATCCCTCTGGGCCTTCAACCCCTTCTTCCCATAGAATGAGGGACAAACCCTTCTTCGGTCAATACACCTTAAAATTCAAAGAGACAAGGAAATGGGGGGGTTTAAGTGATGGAAAGTGGTAAGTATGGTTGGGAACGATACAATGGATCTTTAAGGGATTTCCTAGTAGCAAACCTATTCCTGAGGAAGACCACTTACTAAAGCACAATGTCAACCACCAAGGTGAAACAGGGCAAAAGGCATAATTTCCAAGCATATGTTATGAAATCTAAAGTAGTCTAAGATACAACATACTCAAATGCCTAAAATATTGAAATGACACTCACCATGATACCTGACTTGTACCTCATGAAGCAAGGCCTAGTGCCTCTCGGAAGACAGCTGGTGTGGTGGATGTCATCTGAAAATATTGACCTTTGTGGTGGTGAGAAGGGTCTCCATCTGTGCAAGTGGATACTTCTTGGTCATGTAGTCTCTCGACACTCCTTATCTGCAACTTGAGGGCCTCGAGACATAATCTCCTTAGTTATCCCACAAAATGGGGATAGCATGGTCTTATAGAAGATGTGGAAGTATATTTACATAATTTTCGTCCTATCTGCCTCATCATTAACATGGTGGTGGTTGATGTTTTAGATGCTTGGGATATGATTTTATCTAGGAGTTGGGATGTCGCCTTGGGAATTTTTCTGAGCATGGATCTCACTCAGGCACACATTCCCATGGTAGATGGTACCTTCAATATTTATATAGTTGACAGGTGGTCAATAAACATGTCATGGATACAAATCACCCTGATTATCACAACAATTGTGATTTTGATGTGCATCCACATATCATCGAATATAACTCACAGAACTTTCCTTTTCTACAATAAGATTGCATGGATGCACTACTCCTGAGGACAAATGAGTACAAGGAAAAACTTACAAAATTTCAAGGAAAGGAGCCAGGATCCATCAAGATACTCAAAAAACATGAAGTTATGAAAGATAAAGAGTAAGAACAGGCTATCAAAGACATGGTCAAAGTAGAACCACCTTCACAACCTTACATTAACATACCTTATATCAACTCCAATGAAGGAATACTTACACTCATGTGAGACAAGAAGAGGGGTGAACCCAAGTATGATTGGAGGAATGATGTATTATGGCTTGGCCCTTATATCATCAAGAAGAAGTCGGAAAAGGGAAAATACTACTTGTTTGCCATGGATGTGAGAAAGATGCCATTACCAGTTGATGGGTCTCTTCTCCAACCATACGTTCAAAGAACTTGACTTCTTCAGGGCCCAAGCCCCAGGTAAGTAGGTAGGTTATTTTCTTTCCCCTGTATTTGCATTTGCTTGTTCATGACAATTTAGTTGCATTTAATTACATTTGCATGTCATATTTGATCTTTTATTTTGCTCTACATGCATCATTGTATAGTCGTTTTACAACACTTGATTCTATCATATTATATTTTAGTTATACATTTTTCAAAAAATGTCAAATTTGCTTAAGTTGAAATTTTGGATTTTTGGTCATATGGACAAAGGGTGAGTGAGCCACCCTGGATTTCATGGTTTTGTGTTTCCATGTGTGTAGACACAGGTCTTAGCGGAAGATGTTGAGGTTCTCATGCACTCCACGACGAGCACATGTCCCCCAGTGGGAGCTAGATGTTATCCCCCATTTCTAGGGATAATTAAGGAGACGATGTCTTATGGCCCTCAAGTTGCAGACATGGAGTACCAAGAGGCAACCCAGCGTGCAAATCCCTTCATTCATCACACATCACCATTTGACGATGGTAGTAGCATCCACCACACTTCGCTTGGATCATAGAGGACAATGGGTCTTTCTCCATGACGTAACAAGTCCAGTATTGTGGTAAGTGTCATTCTAATGATTCAAGCATTTTAACATGTTGCAAAGAGTCCTTTCTTGATTTTGAAAATGATTGCTTGGCAGTTATTCCTTGTCTTATTTCAGCTTGGTTAGTGTCATGGTTTCCTAGTAAGTGGTTGCCCTTAGAGAAAGGGTTGCTACTTGGGGTCTCCTTGAAGTGTCATCATACCATTCCCACTCATACTTGCCACTGTCCATCACTTTTTCCCCTCCATCTCTCGACCTTTTAGGTTTCCGGGCTTATTGACCAGAGAAGGGCATGTACCTCATTTCATGGAAAGAAGGGGCCACTAGGCTCGGAGGTGCTTTAGCAAAACACTTCATGCAATAGAAGATCACACTAGGATCTCGAGAGCAATGAAACACCTATCATAAGAAACTAAAGGGACCTGTTGAGCTCCACTTTTGCCATGTTTTCCACCATATAAATACATTCATCATTATACCTTTTTCTCGCAATTCGCCAATAATGTATGTGCAAATGCACCATAAACCTCCAATATCCATTGTCATTTGCGATGTGGTTCATACATAGTTTTTTCCATATTTTTAGTGATTAAAATACGATTATATCATGTTTTACTAATGACGGTTGATAAAGTGTGATTTGCATCATCAACATTCCCATACCATTACTGTGGTTCAACATTCTGCACCAATATAGCTATTATCGTACCTGATATTGTATCTTGTCATATTGGTGCACTTCTAGAAGGAAATCAGGAACATGGGTTTTGTCCAGAACAACGTTGACATGCTGACATGTGAATTAGAATTCACCCAGCTCGCATGTGTGGACCTCCATCTTAGGGGGAATAATTCAGCCAAATTAATAAAAGTTCTAGATAGTCAACTTCGCCCTCAATTTTCGTCCAAATGAAGCAAATTTGAAGAATCTAGAACATGGGTTTTGTTTCTAGCATGGCAAATTGGGTCTCACTCAAATCGTTTTCCAAAAAAATGAAGGGTTGAAGAGTTATCGATGGTTCTTCGAACTGTCATCTGCTCAAATTTCATGATGTCCAGATTTGATGACATGGCCTTGGGTTTAACGTCAAACCAAAATTGGTATGAGGATATTTGTTGGTTGCAACTGTATCCTGAAATTAATTCTTCCATTGAATAATGGATCGACCAAACCAAGAATTTGATTGAGTGGAAGCACGATGTGCATATGTATAAATGCAATTGTTTTAAGAGGCATCAAGGGAGATTTTTTATTATGTTTTAAGTTGGTTATTGTAATCATAGCTTTTATTTGTGAGTAGAAGCTGGAGTTTATTTTATAAAGATTTGATTTTTCAAATTTTGAGCATCTTCTTGGACCGAGTTAACTTCTCCAAGTGCGCCATCCAAGTCGGGAAGGGCCCCTCGATCCGTTAACGCCCTGGCTTGTAGTTTGGATTACATTTTGTTTGATTTTAGTTTAAGATTGCATTCAATTTAAGTGTGTGTTATTTCAATTTGCAGATGTGATTAATCAGTGAATAAAATTGCTTCCTCAGATTGATTCACCCGCTGCTTAATTCCTTATCAAATCTCCAATTCAACTTTCACAGCCTTATTATTCTTATTAGATTCTTTTCTTCGCCAAAATCAACTTTGCCTTCCATGCAATTTCATGTCTCTGAAGCCACACTATATTCTACTATAACTCAATGCTCATTCTCACACAATTTGACCCCATTGCTAATTAACTAAATTCCTCTGAATCGTTCGCACTCTGCTTTTCTTTCAACGTACTCGACCTTTTCTTCCATGCTAGACCTGTATTTCTATTTAAATTCCTCTTAATCGTCCGCACTCTACTTTTCTTTCAACGTACTCGACCTTTTCTTCCATGCTGGACCTGTATTTCTATTTGATGTTGGATAATAAGTTAAAAGTAAATGTTATATTTAATTTTTAGTTTGTCATGACATGTTAATACATATAGTTGTTAACTTATTTTGTCCATATATATGTGGTTTAAATGAGTGTTTGGTTTGGATTACATTTATTTTATTTTATATTATTTGTTTTGTTGTATTAGTCACTTTGTCATATATTGTATCATTTAACCATATGTCCATTTTGTTATATTCAAGTATTACTTTATAAGTTGCGTTGAATGGTTGTGACAAGTTGTATATATATTTTATGGGATTGACATAATATTAGTAATATATAGTTTTGTATTTATTATTTTTAGATCAGATTAGTATATTGATTGGTATAATTTTGCCTTGTTATATTTGGGGATATTGGTTTGTCATTTGTATTTTCATGTTAAGTTTTATTAAATATAATTGTTGTGTTATTAGACGAATATATATGCAGCATTAAAATTGGATCATTATTTTAAAAGCAAGTTACATTCATGATTCACAACACAAAATAAATTGGTTCCATAATTAACTCCAACCCATTTTCACCTTTCTCTTGATTTCCTCACTCTCCATTTCTTTCTTTCTTGGGTGTATCTTTTCGAGGACATTTTATTTGCATAGTTTGAATTTAGATTGCATTTCCTATTTGGTGGATTTGCTCTTAAAACTGGTAAATTCCACTTTAGGTCAATAGCACACATACATGAGGGTTTGAATAACCTCATCCTGTTAATGTTTAAGCCATTATTATAGTTCTTTGCATATTAGATAACAATAGCATAATCCAAGATCACTGAGAAATACACAATCACGAGAGACACAACATTTATCCTGGGAAACCCTCTAGGGGAAGAAAACCCAGCAAAACTTCCTTAATATAGATAGCCAATACAATGCCAAGAGATCTCTTAAACTAATACAGAAAGTCCTCTCCCATATATGTGCCACTCTCTCTCCTTCTTCTCTAACTGCATATCCAAAACTTGTCTCATGAAATGAGCAAGTGAGTTGTGTGTCTAAGTGAGGCGCTAGCCTCCTTATTTATATTAGACTGGCACGTGTGAAGTGTCTCTTCACTGGCAGGGCCGACTTCTCCAACTGGGTAGTTATAACCACCTTTAATATTTTATGGGGCCTCTTTAATATCTGCTGGGGCAGACTTCTTATTCTGCCTATTATAATTATCATTTGACCAATGCGCAAAAGGGGATTTGGTCCTATTACAATAGCTGACATGATTAATCCACAATGGGGATTGATCTAATGAATAATATATCAAATAATAATAAGAATACTCTTTGCAGTTACATTATTTCAACACATCCAGCTGATTGATTTGAATGCTAGTTTGGGTAAATTCCACATTTACTTTTACGTTTCCTTACTTGTCCTTTAATCTAGTTGCTTTAATTTAGTTTTCCCGTAGTTTAGCGAAATACTATAGGAATAAGCCATTGAAAATCAGGATCTAACTCGGGAGATGTGATCTTGCAATCCAGTGTTAAGCTACATCTTGTAGTGTGAATTTCCATTTGAGCTTGTCTTACTTGCATTTATTACATTTTGAAGTGTGTTTGTCGGATATAGGCTAGACTAGGCCCCAATCCTGCATTTCCTGTGCCTGCACCTCTAAGTCTACGACTCCTCGATTGATAATTAAATGTGGGAAAATTAGTGCATATATTTAGCCCAACAACCCGTAATAATAACTAATTAAATAACAATCACCTTCTAGGGTAGAGCATTTGTGGGCTATGAATTTCCTTTTAAGTTCCCATTATTGACTTTGGTCTAGAAAGTATTCATAAAAACATGCTAATCAAGGTAGAGCATTTGTGGGCTATGCATTTCCTTTTCAGTTCCACGTATTGTCTTCAACTTGCTGACACATGCAAAGTAAATGCCTAAAATAATAAAGGGCTTGGAAAAAATATGCTTCAAAAACAAAAACAGGAAAAGGATGTGGCTAGCCCTCAACAAAGGCACCCATAAATGAGACAATATGAGCCATTGTATGTCATGACACCCCTTACCTAAAAGTCTAGTCCCATCCACTTCACATTCACTACATGACCTAGAGAGGGTTCTCCTTGGAAACATCACATACTTGAGGATTGGTTCACCCAATAGGGCATTATGACACCCCTCCCATATCTAAATTTTGCAAATTGCACAAGGTCTTTAAGTTTTGGTTTATTTTGATAAGGGGGATTTGATGCACATGTTCAGATGGTTCTTTTATTAGATATGGCTTACTTGACATGATATTGTGACTTGTGGACCCTTGGAGGGCATACTTGCTTATCTTTGATGGTCCTTGACAGGTGGAAGCTTGATCATGGAGGCACAAGATCACCTGGACCTTCACTTGGGGCAAGAATCCCATAGGTTGGATGATGTGACCCCTCTCCTTTTGACAACTTGGATGAGGGATGTTTCCTTTGGAGCCACTTGATTACCCCTTGGAGGTGACTTGCTAGCCCTCTTAGCCCCAACATTTTCCTTTGGAGGCCTTATCTCTCTCTTTTGGGGCATGATGTAACACTTGGAGGGTTAGGGTTTGATGGTGATGGATGATTTGTTGATAACTTGCTATGATTGAATGGAGGAAGACCCTTGCACCATGAATATGTGGCCTTTGGAGGCCTAGTGTCTCCCTCAAATAGCTAAACGATTTGCCCATTATGCCAAAACGTCACCCCTGGAGAGCATGATGTCATCTTTTAAGGTTTGCTTATTTTGTAAATTCAAATTATTATTCGTAAAGGGAAAAATTAGGAAGCCGACCTCCCTAATTTGTGTTTTACCCTAAGATAAGTCGACAAATTGGTTTTCTAAGGCGTTGTATAAATAAAGGTCGTGACATTCTCATTTTAGACATCACACACTTGAGAATTACATATGTTTGTGGCCAAAATTTTCACCCCTCTTGGGAAATTTGCATCTTTCTCTCTCTTGCACTCTTATGGATGCTAGTTACTTGTCTTTTGGAGTAAATTTGTGTGCTATCTCTTTTGGATGCTTATCTTTCTCTTGTGGCAGAAAATACTTGGTAGAAAATGGTTTATCTTGCTATCTCTTAGAATTGGTAAGGAAATTTCTGGATATTGTTGTTGTTTCTTACTATTTCATGGTCATTCTTGTCTAAATCCTCGGGGGAGTATAAAGGCATACACCCTCCACTAAGTCTATCACATTTGTATTTGGATAAGCTACTTAACAAGGTTGCTAGGAGGAGTAAAAAGGCTTACACCCTATTAGATTTACCTTGCTAGTTTTATTTTCCCTAGGGAGTAAAAATGCTTACACCCCTAGGGAGGTAACATAACTAGCCCTTGCAACAAGAGACCCCATAAACCAATTGACAAGGCACTAGTCCAATTTTCATTGGAGAAATAAAATCATTTGCATTGGAATACGAGAAAAATATAGATTTTGCAATTGTTTATGTTGGAATGAATTTTGCATGCTCAAGGCATCTAGCTTAGCCAAGTAATTCTATTGTTGTTACAAAGTAATGCTATAGCCATTAAGGCTGTAGAATACTCTCATTTTTATTCATTGCTCACTTATCTACTGTTGAAATTTACTAGTGAACCTAGATAAATGTTTTACTGCTCATTAGTTATTATTTACTCGGTTTACTTGTCAATTTTTGTGGTTAGATTTTTTCGCTGTAGCAATTGTTTGCTACAACCACTTGGATGTTATAATGCATTGCTGATATCACCTAAACAACAACCCTAAATACCATCTAAAGTCTTTCTCTTTCGAGTGGAACTTTGACTAGTTATTGCTAGCTTAGTTTCCATCATCTTACACTTGATTTTAGTGGTTCAATTTGCAGCTATTGGTAATTGTTTCTTGTTGATTTATAGACTTATATATTGCTGCAATTTGGGACAACAAGGTTTCTTTTTAAAACCCCAATAGTTAAAGGCTTGTTTGATCATCAATTATCTTGTTCCACACAAGGCTAACATTGTTTTGTAGGTACACAACTATTGGCAATCATTTCCCCTCCCACAAGACACCTCCTCAATCCTTTATTCATGACCTTTAGGGGATCCATTCATCATCATCTTGCTTTTCATATCAATCCCCTAGGGTCACCGAGATTCCCTCCTTGTGGTGATTGCATCATCACTGAAGCGAGGGGAGTGTCTATCTAAGGTGACAATGGGTATATACTCCCATAGTTGTCACACTCTTGTGGTTTGGGTATGTTATCCCCATTTCCCAAGGATAACTAAGGAGATGATGTTTTGAGGCCCTCAAGTTGCAGACATGGAGTATCGAGAGACAGATGGCTGATACATTCCCCTTGCAAATACATAGGACCACACATCTCAGACTCATCATGATGGTATCCTCCACACCAACTTGCTTCCGTGAGACATTGGGTCTTGATCCATGAGGTACAAACCAAGTATTATGGTGAGTGTCATTTCAATATTTGAGACATTTGAGTGTGTTGCATTTAAAGTTGCTTTTGATTATGTAACATATGCTTGGAAGTTATGATCTTTTCCTTTTTTCACCTTGGCGGTTGACATTGTGCGCTAGTAAGTGGTCACCCTTAGGGATGGGTTTGCTACTGGGAGGCCATCGTGCCATCCTGATCATACTTTCCACTTTCCACACTTAATCCCCTTGCCTCCTTATCTTTTGGGATATTCGGATGTACTAACCCAAGAAGGGATTGTCCCTCATTTCATGGGAAGAAGGGGTTGAAGGCCCAGAGTGAATGTAGCTGGAAAAAGATAAAATCCAAATCATAACCTTCCAGATGCTCACCCAAATAGGTCTTGAGAACACTAAAATGTATCTCCTAAAAATTCAAATACCTGCAAAAGCAAACACACACACACACACACACACACACACACACACACACACACACATATATATATATATATATATATNACCTGCAAAAGCAAACACACACACACACACACACACACACACACACATATATATATATATATCCCACTTGTTGAGGGATCTACACAAGTGTGTTACAAGCTAAATTTTACCCCCGTGGCACTTTGTGTACCTATCCCTTCAAGTGACAATGTGGTACTGCCCCTCAATATATATGTTACCCCATAGGGAGTACCGAGTTGTTCTAGACCTTAATTAATTAATGACATTAAATAGTCTTGGAAAAAGGATGCATTAAAAACGAAGGTGCAACACACCCTCTACAAAGGCACCCATAAATGAGACATTATGATCCCTTGTATGTCATGGACCCCATGCCCAATATTCTTTCCCCCATCCACTTCATCTTCTCCACATGGCTTATAGGGGGTCCACCTAGGAAACAATCCTTGACTTAAGGAATGATTCACCCAATAGGTCACTCTGTCAACCCTCCCATACCTAAGCTTGGCAAGTTGCATAGCGTCTTTGAGCACTTGTTTAATTTTATGACGTGGTTTTTAATGCACATGTTGAGGTGGCTCTTTTGTTATTTGATTTACTTATCATGATTCATTTGGCTTGAGATCCTTGAAGGGTGTATCCATTGTCTTTTTAGGACTTTGCTTGGTGGATAGTTTTGGAAGAACAATCCTAGCTTGGGCTTACTTGGGGCATGAATCCCACAAGGTGGATACCATGGCCCACACACCGAATGATAATGATGGTCTTTGGAGGGCTAGACATCACCCTAGGGCTAGGGTTTTGGTGGTGGTGGTGTTTACTTGATTGACACTTGGCATTTGGATGGAGAGAAGCCTTTGATTGATGGAGGAGACCCTAGCACATGAGAGGGAGGCCTTTGGAGGCCCAACATTTCACCTCCAAGCTCAAACGACTTGCTAGAAGTGCCAAAATGTCACCTTAGAGAGGGTTGACGTCATCTTTAGGGTTTCTTAAATGCAATTTTTATGTTAAATTTAAATTTAATATTGTAAAGGGGAAAAATAAAGGGAAATGTATCCCTTATTTTGTGGTTTACCCCAACTTAAGTGGACAAATACTTTTTAGGAGTTTTGTATAAATAAGAATCATTTCATTTCATTTTATATCATACCTCTCCCATTGTGAGAAGACTACTTAGCTGAAATTTACGCCCTTCTTGGGAAAATTTATTCTCTCTCTCTCTTGTGATATGGTTTATCTCTTGTCTTATGGAATGAAGTGGTGCACTATCTCTTGGAGGTTCTTTCTCTTTCTTTGTTGATGAAGAATGCTTGGTGACTAGGGTTTGTCTTGGGATTTTTTGGAATTGATAAGGAAAAATTGCACTTTGTTAGGTTTATTTCTTGTTCCATGGTTATTTTTGGCTAAATTCTGGAGGAGTATAAGGGCATACACCCTCCACCAAGTTTTATCATTATTGTTTGATGAAAAGGGGTATTGCAAACGTTGCTAGGAGGAGTGAAAGGGTTTACACCCTCCTAGACTTTACCTTGTTAGGGTTGCTATCTCAAGGGAGTAAAAGAGATTACACCCCTTGAGATTTAGTAGTCCTAACTTAATACAAGAAGACTACATAACCCATTTTGCAAGGCACTAGTCATTTATTGCATTGGAGAAATAAATTACTTGCATTGGCAAATATAATTTAGAAAGATATTGATCTTATTCAAGTTGGAATCTTTTCTTGATGCTTTAAACTTGTTAAAGCCTCTATGGAGTCTTTATTGGCCTAGTATACTTTGAGCTATAACTGAACAAAAGCTACAATCATTAGGGCTGCAACAAATCACTCTATATCTTTAAATTTAACTTGCATTTCAACAGTGGAAATTTACTAGTAAGGCATTACTATCATTCTATTGCTAATTGGTGAACTTTTTGTCGGATCACTTGCTTGCTTTAGTGGTTGAAAATTGTTGCTATATCAAATATTTGCTACAACCATTTGGTTGTTACAAACATACTCTAAAAACATCATACAACAATCGTCTAATACCACTAAAGTTTGTGCTATAGTAGTGGGAATTTATCTACATGTTTTGTACATCATCTCTGAATAAATCTTTGATGCTTTGAGTGGTTAAATATGCAATAATTAGTTTTATTCCTTGCTGATATATACTCATGTTTTCTGCTATAGTTTGGGACAACAAACTTAACTTGTTTTTCCACTTAACCTTGATCTCGTATACTTGTCTCTTCTAGTGTCTCGGGCAGGTACAACTATGTTCCACAAGCACTCGAGCACTTGGAAATCATTAACCATCTCTAAGACTTGTTTTCAAGCCATTATCCACTTAGTAGTTTGACCTATAGGGGTATCACTTCCATCTCATTTCCCCATAGGGTCACATGGGATTCCCCCCTTGTGTTGGATTTATCCTTCACTAAAGCGAGGGGAGGGTTTATCTAAGGTGATAGTGGGTAGATTCTCCCACAGTTATCACCATCTCGTGGATTGGATCGAGCTTTGCCCAACCTATATTTTGAGTGATAACAGGGTCAAGCTTTTTCAAACCTACAATTTGTGCGATAAGAATCAGAAACTAAGAGAACATAAAAATCTATTGCAATGTATGACATGTTAACCATGGACATGTACTTGTTCAAGAGACAACAACAAAGGAAGGTGGATATAATTATATGCACATCCCAACACACATATGAGTGAACAATAGTTGTTATCTAGATTGGTCCAAATACACACTTTAGTGAGTTTGACATGCATGGTCTTCATGACTTTGACATTTGACCATATTTAGGACCAACTCGAAGTGAGAGATAGAACCTTGGCTACAACACCACAATTAATCAAAATCAATTGATCAAGTGGGGAAGCCCCACGTAACAACCAAGATATGTTTTTGTCTCTTAATACATCACAACACAAGCAATGCATGACATTCAACATATTGCTACTACATTTCCAATAAGGTGAAAACATAGAACCSTTAAATATGATCATCCAAGGAACATTTGGCACTGAGAAATTATTTCTTATCTATTGCATTAACGATTTAATACTTGCTCAAGCATCCCATGGATATAGTCTAATACTTCTTGCCCCAACCAACATTGCAAATTTCAACATACACATGTGACACAACCATTATACACACAACYCTTCATATATATATAAAAGGCATTCACTCTTTAYAGGGAAACAATAAGTGTTCCAAGAAGAAATGAAACATGTTTATTATATTTTTCAATAATGATATGATATTTGTGGGATTTATTTGTTTGTGCAGATTGAGAGTTGCACATTATGATATGAGAATTATAACACCTAAATTATTTATGCAAATTGAGAATCGCTTACATGAGGCATTCCAAAAAATAACAATTGCATGTTTGGTCGTCAATCTATAATTATTTTTGGAGACCTGGGTAAACTACCATCAATTATGGACCCATGGTTGTATAAAGGAGCAACGCTTGGTAGTTTTTTGTGGACATCCTTCACCATTTTTGAAAACTTGCAAAAGGTCTTCCACCAACATGGCAACAAAACACCCCAACTTTTCCTCACCCATGTGTTGACAAACATTAGGAATGTAACTCAAATATTGCAAGGTTTTGAGATCCATTAATCTGAAACAAATACTTTATTTCCCTCAACAAAATATAAACCCTTTGATGCATCCATACACCTATCCACAACAAATATTTTGGTATGTCAACATAATAAGTAAATGCTTCAAGCATTGAACATGTTAGTGGCATACGATATGACTAGGTTCCTTGGCCATGAGGAACTTAACTATAAAGACAACCACCAACTCATGGAACATAAAATATTAATATGTATCAAAGAACAAGTCATTACAACATGCAATTTGTTGGTCCACACAAGCTTAGTAGACAAATCTCTAGGAAGGGTCACAATTCTAGACCTATTACTTTTATAGGAATCATCAAAATCAACAAAGGTCCCCATCCAATTTCCTATTGCCATTATCACTCTGTCGAACCATAATTCTAGAGGGAGACCCAAGATTTTGACCCATATAAGTTCTTTTGAGTTTGATTCTCTATAGGGATTAGAACATGGTGCCTATTTTTTAAGAGATAACATTATCAAACCCTGATACCATCTATTTTTGGCTATCATGTTTGAATCCTCCAATGATATAAAAGAAAAGGATAGTCATCCACTTACCAAATAGTGATGTAAAAGAGTATATCCTGACACCAATGTCTAAACCTCCTTAAAAGAGTATATCCTGACACCAATGTCTAAACCTCCTTAACCCATTTACCATCCATATAATTTTATAATCTTAGATTGCAAAGAACTTCCCTATAATTKTTTTGCCATCTCCGTCACTTGATCCATAACTCTGTCCTCTCCCAAGACCAAATTGGGTCCTTCCACTTTAATCCTAACACTTGTTTTTAAAGTATGGAATTCTTATTAGGGTTTTCTCTCKTTACTTTCACTTCAACACTTAACCCTAATTGTTCCCCAAATCAATACTACTACCCACTTGACCACTTCCTTTTCCCTATCTACTCTCCTTATGAATAGACTAAGGTTTTTATGTGAGGAAATTTCTTTTTTCCCTAGTTTCCAGAAAATCTAGGTCACCAATATTTGAATATTTTTAGTTTGGTCTGCAATGTTTTCCTTCACACAATGATGAAAATACTATGCCCGGGATATAACCTTGCATTCCTTAATTATTCCCTCTAGTACCTCCAACATGTCATCATCGTAGTTATTAATTGTTATAGCCAAAAAGTTATGGTTGAGAATTCTTCTATCCTTGATTGAAGCACAATTTAGCACTTGATAACATTAGCCTTCTTCCATTGTGATGTGACGTGCCCTATGTAACACACTTGGCCCCTTAAACATACTTATGTTGGTGGGATGCTACGTTACTCTTTGCTCGATTCCTTACCCCAAGGAAGGAAAGTTTCTCACCTTTAATCCTTCCATCGGTTATCCTCAACGTTGAAAATTATGTTCCAAGTCGATATAGATGGCCCTCTAAACCCCGTGGGATTTTCCTTCTACCACACCATTGGTTCAATGTGGCTACCACATGGACTTCTCCTCATTACCTATGCAAATGGACAAGGTAGGTGTCT